>PVIU01005044.1:0-118504 GCA_004026605.1 Ondatra zibethicus
GAGCTGTTGTGTAGCTCAGTGGAAGGAAGATGAGGCAGCAGAGCTCCAGTGGTGGACAGAGAGGGAAATGGGGTCAAGATCTCTGGCCTACCAGCCAGCTCCCAAATAACGACATGGAGACTTAATTATGAAAACTCGGCCCATAGCTTAGGCTTGTTTTTTAACTATCTCTTATAACTTAAATTGACCCATTTCTATTCATCTATATCTGTCACGTACCACCCAACCTGCTTCCTCTGTCTCCACACGCCTTGGTTCCTCCTCCTCCTCCTTTCTCTGCCCGGAAGTCCCTCCTATGCCTACTGGCTATTCAGCTTTTATTACACCAGTCACAGTAATACACCTTCACACAATGCACAGATATCCCACAACAGCACGGAACATTGGAATCATAAGCTGAGCCTTTAAATTCTCAAAGTTGATGCCAGATAACTGCAGTTAGACTTCATGGCCCCACTCAGATTTGTTAAGTATTTAATTGATACAGTGTGTTTCTGTGTAACTCTAAAATCAAAACCCAATCAATGTAGTTGGGAGAAAGGCAGAATGATGGGAACTGTCAAACTGAAAGGTAGAGGAATAAAGAAAATAAAAACGCAGCAGCAGAGGACAGGGACCAAAGGGTAACAATCAAGGTCTGTACCAAACGCAAAGGTATCAAAAGCCAGAGCAGCTCATGCGATTGCTGCAGATGCAGGCACAGACCAGTACTGGACCAGGGTTGGTGTAGCTCTCAGGCCTCACCGGAGAAGCTCTATGCAGTGGGTGGCAGTTAACACACTCAGAGCTGGTCAAAATGCAGAGCAGAAGGGACAGTGGAGAGCTTAGTCACACATGGGACATCTGTATCACAATGTCATGCCCTCCACTCTAAAAGCTGGAGTACCCATGGGCTGTGGTGGGGCAAGGCCCTGAGAGCTGGGCTCTGCCTGGTGCTGTCTTAGGGTTTCTATTGCCATGAAGAGACACCGCGACCACAGCAACTCTTATAAGGAAAACATTTAATAAGGATGGCTCACCTATAGTTTTAGAGGTTCAGTCGATGATCATGGTGGCAAGCATGTGGCGTGCAGGCAGACGTGATGTTGGCTACATCTTGATCAGAAGGCAACAGGAAATGGACTTAGACACTGGGTGGTATCTTGCATAGGAAACCTCAAAGCACACCCCTACAGTGACACACTTCCTCCAGCAAGGCCACACCCACACCAACAAAGCCACACCTCCCAATAGTGCCACTCCCTACAAGATTATGGGGGTCAATTACATTCAAATGACCACAAGTGCCTTAAAGGATGGACTGTGATCTCACAAGCATGTGTCAAATGTTTATGCTGAACAGTTTTTGTTTGAGATAGTGTCTCACCTCACACAGCCCAAGATGGCCTCAAACTTGCTCCTTAGCCCCAAATTAGGATCCTGATCTTCCTATTTTACGGTCTGAGTTCTGGGGACACAGGCAGATGAGCATTTTACATAGGTTATCTCACAACTGTTGATTGTCAAATAGGGTGCTTGGGAAGACTCCACTAGCCCAAAAGGGTTGCTGTTAGTCCTGAGCAGTGACTGGACTGCTTAATACCGGGCTGCCTGGTTCCAGCCCTTCCCATGAACCAACCCAGCTGATGGCAGTCTGTGGGGGGTCTGGAGCTGTGGGGCACAGGCCTTTAGGACTAGGAATGTCTGAAGATTAATGTTCTCAGCATGGGCAGAGAACCAGAGTGTAAGAAACCTGTGCGATAGTCTCAGAGATGAGCGGAGGGAAAGTGCTGGCGGAGCTTTGCTCAGTCCCTGGATCTAGCTGCAGCTGCAGGTCCATCTGCCTGGGGATGCTCCATGTCAGCCATTGGGCTTCCCTTTCTTACACCAATCTAGACGGGCTCCCTGACCCTTAACTCTGGGTGTCCTGCCGATGGTCAGAGAACATTCTCAAAGCAGATCCACTTACTAATGAACAAGAGAAGAGCAATCAATGCAGGGTCACAGACGAAGCCTGGGCCTGGAACTTACTGCGGATTGGCAGTACTTGGTCACTCCTATGCAGTCCCTCCGCTAAGACAGCCGGGGCCCATGACTGTGGCAGCCCTGTGGATGGTTTGCCTCTCCCCTGGCTACATGCTGTCTTCCTTCCTCTTCTCATTCCTGGTGCCCAGGTACCTAAGAAGAAGCAACTCAGGCAAGGAAGGGTTTCCTTTGGCTTGGAATCAGAGGATGCAGTCCCTTGTGGGCAGGACAATGGGATGAGGAGCTTCTAGCGGCTGGCCACACTGACCTGCAGTTAGGAGCAGGGACTACCAGAATTAACCTCATTCTTGCTGCTCTTTTGCATATAGCCTGAGACTGCAGCTCATGGGCAGGTACTGCACACATGCCAGGGGGCTCTCCTCTCCTGTTACCCCTCTCTGAAAACACAGACAGGCCCAGGAGTGTGCCTCCTACGTGATTCCAAACCCAGTCAGGTGAACATGAAGGTGAATCGCCACCAGTGTCTTTCTTGGGTCTCATCTTTTCTAAGGAATTCTTTAGACACAATGTTAGAAAAGGCAGGGAACAAAGGGAACACTGTCTCTGAAATAAGGACTGGAGGAAACATTTCCCCAGTTGTTTGGGTTTCTACGACCTCCGTATGGGTGGGTGAGGGGTCCTTGAGGGTGCATGTAAGGGGTTTGTACCATTAAGTGGCCCCCTCTTGGGGTCCACTCCCTCCCACAGCTTGTCACAGATCTAATGAAGTGGCCGGCTCCCTGAGGCACGGTCACCTCCTCACTGCATGGCTTTCTTAGAACACAGTCAATTACCAGCACTTACTTTCATTCTATCTTTACACGTGAGCTGTGGGTCTCAGCTCATGGGTCTCCGGGGCAGGAGAGAAAGTCCCCATGTAAGAAGACTGATGTGGAGCAGAAAAGGGATGTCAACACCTGGTTATGCCACACTGACTTCACGCTCGGTGTGTGGAGGATTCCGGTGAGGGAAAACCTGTTGTTACAGCTGGCCATGGCCATGATGTATGCTTCTAAGCCCAGCACTTGGGAGGTGGAGGCAAGAAGATCAAGGGCATCCTCCATTACATACTAAATTTGAGACCAGCCTGGGTCACATGAGAACTTGTCACAGAAATAAATGTTAGACTAAGAAGTGGCTCAGTGGTTAAGAGCACTGTTGCTTTTGCAGAGGAGACCTGGGTTCAATTTCCAACACCCACATGGTGGTTCCCAACCACCTGTAACTCTAGTTCCAGGGGATCAGATGCCTTCTTTCGACCTCTGCGGGCACCACATACATACGATGCATGTACATGCTGGTAAAACATACATCATAAGATAAGTATAAACTAGGTGTGGTGACACATGCCTGTAATCTCAGCACTTGGGAAGTGGAGGCAGGAGGATCAGAAGTTCAAGGTCTGGGGCTGGAGGGATGGCTCAGTAGTTAAGAGCACTGACTGCTCTTCCAGAGGACGCAGGTTTGATACCCATATGGCAGCTCACAACTGAAACTCCAGATCCAGGGGATCCAACACCCTCACATAGACAGACATGCAGGCAAAACACCAAGACACATAGATAACAAATCATTAAAAAATTTCAGGGTATGGTCAGTGTCTGTGTGTGTGGGTTCTATACCCACAAAGCCCACCAACCTCAGATCAGAAATACTCAGAAAATGAGCCAAGTGTAGTAGCTCAGGTCTGGAATTTTAGCCATGAGGGAGGCAGAGGCAGGAGGACCTAGGTGAGCCTAAGGTTGTCTGGTCTACATAGTTGAGTTCCAGGCTAGCTTATTGCAAGACCCTGTCTGAAAACAAGCAAAACTGTGCTTTCATGTGTAGACCCCCCCTGTTGTCATTATTCCCTAAACAATGCAGCATAATGATTATGCAGTGTTTATATCATATTAATCCTTTTATGTATTCTAGAGATTGTTTAAAGTATACAAGAGAGGGGTTGGTGAGATGGCTCAATGAAAAAAGGCGCTTGCCCTCAAGCCTGGTGTCCTGAGTTCAATTCCCAGGTCCCACATAGTGGAGGGAGAGAAGTAACTCCTGAAAGTTGTCCACATGTACTGTGGCTTTTTGTGCCCCCCCATAAACAAATATAATAAATTTAAGTATACAGGAAGGCATGCATGAATGATATACAGATACCTCAGTTTCTGTATGAGGGACTTGAGATCCCAGATTTTGGTGACCTCAGGGGTCCTAGAACTAATAACTTGAAGTAACTGAGGGACAGTGAACCCTTCTGTGGGATGCTAATCCCAACCTGAACTTAACACAGATTCATGGTCCCTTTAAACACGTGTGGGATGGAGAATCACGCTATAGCATCAAAGAACCTGCTGTCATCTCCAGTGTGACTAAGTGAACAAGACTTTAGAAAACTGTCATCCAGGCTCCAGACAGAGATCCTTCGAATACTACTAGGGCAGGTCAAAAGTTAAGGGAGTAGTCAATTGTAGGCAGAATTTTCCTGTCCCAACTGCCTGCTCCCAAATAACCTACACAAAGACTTAATATTACTTACAAATGGTCTGCCAATAGCTCAGGCTTACTATTAGCTAACTCTTACACTTAACCCACATTTCTTATCTATGCTTCACCACATGACTCAAGGCTTGTTTGTTACCTCATTTTCTATGTCCTGCTTCCCCTGCATCTGTTGGTACCTCCTCTGACTCTGCCCTCTTCATCCTAGCATCCTGTTTGATTGTCCCGCCTTACTTTAACCTGCCTTGCTATAGGCCAATCAGCTTCTTTATTAACCAATGAGAGTAATACATATTCACAGTGTACAGAAGGATTACTCCACAGCAGTCAATGGTGATGCACTACCTAATCAACTCTGAACCATTCCAGAATTACAGAAGCACGACAGCTGTAGGCACACTTCGGACACAAGGCCATGGGCTCAGAGTGAGCTGTAGACACTCTTGTGTTTTGAGGTGGGCTTTTGCTGATAGTGTTTTTTTGTGTGTGTGTGTTTTTTTGGACAGGGTCTCACTATGAAGCCCTGGCTGTCCTGAAACTATGTAGATTGGGCTGACCTCTAACTCAGAGATCCACCTGCTTGTGCCTCCTGAGAGCTGGGATTAAAAGCCTGCACACCTGACATGTTTTTGGTTTTGGTTTCTGAGACAGTCTCACTGTATAGCTGAGGCTGGCCCTAGAATTCTTTATTTAGACCCTGCTGACCTCAAACTTGTGATCCCTCCATCTGAGTTCCCCGAGTGCTGGGGTTGCCTGTGCTCCCATGTCCAGTTTTCATAGCTATGCTCAGAGGTGCTCAGGAGATTGACCCATCAATCTGACAGGATGGAAGGAAGACATTATATTTGCTTTTCCAAGCATGACATGCAGATACTTACAGGAGAATCGTAGCCAGTGTCGTAGGATCAGATCAGGTACCATAGCTCCGAGCAAAGGCATCACTCTAGTCATGACTGTTGGTGTCTGCTCGAACCGTGTGGTGAAATGCCAGAGGGGAGCCAGGATAATATCACTGAGTTGGGCACTGAGATGTTTTGTGCCTCTGAAGAGCCTGAAGCAGCTCACGGCAATAGTACAAAGCACTCTTGAGAATGGAGCTGCGAACCTTTTTCTCAAGAAGGGTCAGGCCTTTTCCCTTGCCATGGCTGCTTTGCTGTCTGCAAGGCTCATGGTGAAAGTCAGTCTCCACTGAAGATGGGGCAGGGGAAGAGACGGGAGGAACAGTAGACCGTAGAGTTATAGCTCACTGTAACTATCTGTGTGAACTTTTGAGAATCTCCTTAATGCAACTTCCTCTAAACCTGCTTTGGTTTTCTGTGAAGTGTCCCCTGTCTCAGGGCAGGGTTATGCATGTCCTCCATCATGAGGTGTCACACACGTGGAAGAATTCTGTTGGGTCAAGTCTAGGTGGAGCCTGGGAAGCTGGGGGTTAACATCTTGTTCCTGGTAGCTGAATGTCCCCACAGCTGCCAGCAATTAGGCTAGCTGGAGGCCCCCTAGGAAAATCCTGCTGCCTGATTAGGGACTAATTGCTAGCCAGCATCTAAGTCCCCAATCAATAGAAATGGAGAGCCACCAGGGAAAGCCTGGGCAGGCTGCGAGGCTGCCTCCCGAGAGTGTGTGGATGAGTACGCACCAGGTAACCAGACTCCTGCACGCGGCACAACCCCATCTGTGCCCACCCCGCCAGTTTTTCTGGAAACTGGAACACCCTCAAGGTTCCCCCTTCATCACAGTATTAGATCCTCATTATGGTTTGACTTAAGTGTGTTTCTGTCCCCCAGATCACACAATGACCTTCCTTCCCTTAGTGCCCTTTATTTATTTAACATTTTGTGTTATGTGTATAGGTCTTTCGCCTGCATGTATGTCTGTGCAGAGATCAAAAGAGGACATCGGATCCCCCGGAACTGGAGTTACAGATGGCTGTAAGCCATCATGAGGGTGCTGGGAACGGGACCCAGCTACTGCGGAAGAGCTCTTAACTGCTGAGGCCATCTCTTCAGCTCATGAGTCTAGCTATAGAGTCTTGCTATAAAGCTCAGCTTGGCCTGAAATCTGCAGTAATCTGCTTGCCTTGGCCTCCTGAGTGCTAGAATGTGACAGGGAACAGGAATAACCACAGCTGGAAAGCTGGCACCGCTCCCTTACCCCACCTCAGACAGCGGCTTGTGCAGCTAGCCCAGGATGTTCAATCTGGACTTGTGATGACTTCAAAGCATTTCAGGAAATTCCTTAGACTCCCTGGAGGGCTTTCCCCATGCATTCAGGCTGCAGGAGCACTTCCCAGTGTGCCATCACCTGCTGTGTCTGCAGGAGCACTCTGGAGGGTGCTGTCACCTGCTGTGTGTGCAGGAGCACTCCCGAGTGTGCTGCAGCCTGTTGTGTTCAGAAGGTGCTTGGGACAACTTCTTACTGCTTGTCCTTCTGGCTGGACAGGACTGAGGATGCACAAGGTGGAAGCAACAAGTCCCAGTGGCGTGGGCCACAGGGCAACCACTGCTGTTTGACACAGTTCCAGCATTTCAGCACTGCAGACCACACTTCTCCAGCACCTTTTTACTCTGTTTTAATGATTCTCACTCAAAATGTTTTCTAGCTCCATCCATTTTCCTGAAAACTTCAAGATATTATTTTTTTCTGCTGTGTAGTACTCCATTGTGTGAATGTACCACATTTTCCTTATCCATTCTTCAGTTGAGGGGCACTTAGGTTGTTTCCAGGTTCTGGCTATGACAAACAATGCTGCTATGAACATAGCTGAGCACATGTCCTTGTGGCACAATTGAGCATCCTTTGGATATATACCCAAAAGTGGTATTACTGGGTCTTGAGGAAGATTGTTTCCTAATTTTCTGAGAAATCGCCATACTGACATCCATAGGGGTTGTACCAGCTTGCATTCCCACCAGCAATGCAGAAGTGTTCCCTTTTCTCCACAACCTCTCCAGCATAAGTTGTCATCAGTGTTTTTGATCTTGGCCATTCTTACAGGTGTAAGATGGAATCTCAGAATTGTTTTGATTTGCATTTCTCTGATGACTAAGGATGTTGAACATTTCCTTAAGTGTCTTTCAGCCATTTTAGATTCCTCTGTTGAGAGTTCTCTGTTTAGGTCTGTATTCCATTTTTTTTATTGGGTTATGTGATCTTTTGGTGTTCAAGTCCTTGAGTTCTTTATATATTTTGGAGATCAGACCTCTGTCTGATGTGGGGTTAGTGAAGATCTTTTCCCATTCTGTAGGCTGTCATTTTGTCTTGTTGACCATGTCCTTTGCTTTACAGAAGCTTTTCAGTTTCAGGAGGTCCCATTTATTAATTGTTTCTCTCAGTGTCTAGGCTATATTATATTTAGGAAATGGTCTCCTGTGCCAACATGTTCAAGCATACTTCTGCTTTCTCTTCTATGAGGTTTAGTGTGGTTGGCTTTATGTTGAGGACTTTGATCCGTGTGGACTTGAGTTTTGTGCATGGTTTTAGATATGGGTATATTTTCATTCTTCTACACATTGATATCCAGTTATGCCAGCACCATTTGTTGAATATGCTATCTTTTTTCATTTTATATTTTTTGCTTCTTTGTCAAAAATCAGGCTATTGTACATCTGTGGATTGATTTCCAGGTCTTCAGTTTAGTTCCATTGGTCCTCCTGTCTGTTCTTATGCCAATACCAGACTGTTTTCAGTACTGTAGCTCTGTAGTAGAGTTTGAAGTCAGGGATTTTTTTTTTTTTTTTGATTTTTGAAACAGGGTTTCTCTGCTTTGGAGCCTGTCCTGGAACTAGCTCTGAAGACCAGGCTGGTCTCGAACTCACAGAGATCTACCTACCTCTGCCTCCCAAGTGCTGGGATTAAAGGCATGTGCCACCACCACCCAGCTGAAGTCAGGGATTGTGATGCCTCCAGAAGTTCCTTTATTGTACAGGATTGTTTTGGCTATCTTTGGTTTTTTGTTCTCCATATGAAGTTGAGTATTGTTCTTTTGAGGTCTGTGAAGAATTTTGCTGGGATTTTGATAGGCATTGCATTGAATCTGTAGATTGCTTTTGGTAAGATTACCATTTTTACTATGTTAATTTTACCTACCCAAGAACATGGGAGATCTTTCCATTTTTCTGGTGTCTTCTTCAATTTCTTTCTTCAAAGATTTAAAGTTATTGTCAAACAGGTCTTCCACTTGTTTGGTTAGAGTTATTCCAAGATATTTTATGTTATTTATAGCTACTGTGAAGGGTGATGTTTCTCTGATTTCTTTCTCAGCCCTTTTATCATCTGTGTACAGGAGGGCTACTGATTTTTTTTTCAAGTTAATCTTGTATCCTGCTACATTACTGAAGGTATTTGAGTTGTAAAAGTTCCTTGGTTGAATTTTTGGGGTCACTTATGTAAACTATCATATCATTAGCAAATAGAGTTTGACTTCTTCTTTTCCGGCCTGTATCCCCTTGATCTCCTTTTATTGTCTGTCTTATTGCTCTAGCTAGAACCTCAAGAACTATATTGAATAGGTATGGAGAGAGTGGACAACCTTGTCTTGTTCCTGATTTCAGTGGAATCGCTGGGAGTTTCTCTCCATTTAGTTTGATGTTGGCTGTTGGTTTGCTGTATATTGCCTTAATTATGTTTAGGTATGTTCCTTGTATCTCTACTCTCTCCAAGACTTTTATCATGAAGGGATGTTGTATTTTGTCAAAGCTTTTTTGGCATCTAATGAGATGATCACATGGTTTTTATTTTTCAGCTTGTGTATATGGTGGATTACGTTGACAGATTTTCATATGTTGAATCATCCCTGCATCTGTGTGGGATGAAGCCAATTTGATCATGGTGGATATGTTCTTGGATTCGATTTGCCATTAATAAAATAATAATAAAATAATTATTGCCAATAATAAAATATTTTATTTTTGCATCAATGTTCATGGGTGAGATTGGTCTGTAATTCTTTCTTAGTAATGTCTTTGTGTGGTTTGGATATCAGGGTAATTGTAGCCTCATAAAGAGTTTGGCAATGTTCCTTCTGTTTCTATTGTGTGGGACAATTTGAGGAGAATTGGTATTAGTTCTTTGAAAATCTTGTGGAATTCTGAGCTGAAACCATCTGATTCTGGGCTTTTTGGTTGGGAGATTTTTGATGACTCTATTTCTTCAGCAGTTATAGATCTGTTTAATTTGCTTATCTGATCTTGATTTAATTTTGGTAAGTGATATTTATCCAGAAAATTGTTCATTTCCTTTAAGTTTTCCAATTTTGTGGAGTACAGGGTTTTGAAGTATGACCGACCTGATGATTCTCTGGATTTCCTCCATGTCTGTTATGTCCCCCTTTTCATTTCTGATTTTGTTAATTTGGATATTCTCTCTCTGCCTTTTGGTTAGTTTGGATAAGGGTTTTTCTATTTTGTTGATTTTCTCAAAGATCCAACTCTTTGTCTCATTGATTCTTTGTATTGTTTCCTTTGTTTCTATTTTGTTAATTTCAGCTCTCAATTTGATTATTTCCTGACGTCTAATCCTCCTGGGTGAGTTTGCTTTTTTATTCTAGTTTTCAGGTGTTCTGTTAACTCACTAGTGTGGGATTTTCCAGCTTCTTTATGTAGGCATTTAGTGCTATGAACTTGCCTTTTTCATTGTATCCCATAAATTTGGGTATGTTGTCTAGTCATTTTCCTTGATTTGTAGGAAACCTTTAATTTCTTCCTTCATTTTTTTTTATTGACCATTGGTGATTCAGGTGAGCATTGTTTAATTTCCATGTGTTTGTGGGCTTCCTGAAATTAGTGTTGCTGTTGCATTCTAATTTTAAGCCATGGTGATCCAATGTGATACATGGGGTTATTCCAATTTTTTGTATCTATTGAGGTTTACTTTATTACCTAGTATATGATCAATTTTGAGCAGGTTCCATGAGGTGCTCAGAAGAAGGTATAGTTTTTTATGTTTGGATGGAATGTTCTATAGATGTCTGTTAAGTCCATTTGTGTCATGACATCTGTTAGTTCCCTTATTTCTCTGT
The DNA here is from genome assembly GCA_004026605.1 of Ondatra zibethicus. Taxonomy (NCBI): domain Eukaryota; kingdom Metazoa; phylum Chordata; class Mammalia; order Rodentia; family Cricetidae; genus Ondatra; species Ondatra zibethicus. The sequence goes on from PVIU01005044.1 coordinate 10,505, forward strand.
TAAGTTTCTGTCTGGCAGACCTGTCCAGTGGTGAAACACAGCTCCCTAAGTAGTTTTCCTCAGCATTGACTTCAGTGTCCTTATTTGAACTCTTTCATGAGCACAGAATCTTCCTCAAAGCCATGGTTTCAGGCTGCAGGGATGGCTTGGTGGTTAAGAGCACTTGTTGCCCAGGCAGAGGATCCGAGTTCATCTGCGAGCACCCACATGGTGGTTCACAACCGCCCTTAACTCCAGTTCCAGGGGATCTGATGACTTCTTCTGGCACCAGGGACAAACATGGCAGATCTCTGCATAAAGACACATGCAGGCAGAACATTCAAACATGGCAGATCTATGCATAAAGACACATGCAGACAGAACATTCAAACATGGCAGATCTCTGCATAAAGACACATGCAGGCAGAACATTCAAACATGGCAGATCTCTGCATAAAGACACATGCAGACAGAACATTCAAACATGGCAGATCTATGCATAAAGACACATGCAGGCAGAACATTCAAACATGGCAGATCTCTGCATAAAGACACATGCAGGCAGAACATTCAAACATGGCAGATCTCTGCATAAAGACACATGCAGGCAGAACATTCAAACATGGCAGATGTCTGCGTAAAGACACATGCAGGCAGAACATTCACTCTCATACAAAAGGAAAGGAAAACAACAACAGCAGAAAGCCACTGCTTCTTTCGCAGTGAATAGGATTCTGGATTTCAAGATCTTCAACCCTGTGAGAAAAAGCGACAACAGACTGAAGAATCGATAGGGAAGAGGGGCCGGCGGCGGGAGGGATAGGTCCGTATACATAAGCACTTGCTGTGCCAGTGCGAGGACCTGAGTTCGAATCTCCAGAGTCCACATAAAAGTCAGATGCTGTAGCAGGAGCATCTGTAATCCCAGTGTTCCTATGAGGAGATGGGAGCTAGAAAAGGAGAAATTGAAACTGAATTGAAATTTATGGCCCGACAAATACTAAGGCATGCACGGGCAGCTCGTACATGGCAGTTCTGTTGAACTTGTCCATGTTGGGTTTCATGGTCTATGTTGATGAGGACGACTGACCACATCTCTTCCTCAAGAGGATACCAGATCTCATTACAGATGGTTGTGAGCCACCATGTGGTTGCTGGAAATTGCTCAGTACCTTTGGAAGAGCGGCAAGTGCTCTTAACCGTGGAGCCTGGAAAAGGAGATGCCTCAAAAAATACAGTGCCAGCTATCCTGGCACAGGCATCAGGAAAAACCTGTGTCAAACAATATGGGAGGTTGTCCTTGGACCTCCACACAGGTGCTATGGTATGCATGCGGCCACATTCACACAGGAAAGTGCTCACACAAACATACCTACAATGGTAAGTGTAATTTTCTGTCCCACCAGCCAACTCCCAAATAACCACACAGATTTATTAATTATAAATGTTCATCTGATAGCTTAGGCTTGTTACTGACTAGCTCTTACAACTTAAATTACCCATATTTCTTATCTATACTCTACAATGTAGTGGTGCCTTTTCTCAGCACAGCATGCTCATCTTAGTTCTGAGTCTCCTGGTGACTCCACTCTCCTTCTTCCCAGTGTTCTCTCAGTCTGGCTGTCCTGCCTAACCTCTTCCTGCCTAGCTATCATCAGTTAGCTCTTTATTAAACCAATGAGAGGAACATATCTTCACAGTGTGCAGAAGGATTATTCCATAGCAAATCATGTATGTGTACACACACACATTTCTTATAAGACTGAGGCAGGAGGATCAACATGAATTTGAGGCAAGATTGGGTCACATAGTGAGTTTCAGGCCATCCTGAACTATGGTATAATTCTCTGTATAAAAAGAGGGCTGGGGCCAGGGAGGTAGAGGACCTGAACACACACTCACATACACCTACATATATAGAACTGGCTTACATGGCAAAGCAGAGAAGCTGGTGAGTCTTGGGCATGCTCAGAGGACTTCATTCTTCCTGGGAGGCAACTTTAAAACTCAAAATGTGAAATCCTGGCACAGGACTCCTCTACATTTGACTGAAGCCAAATATTACAAAAATTCCTTCCCAGGTCCCCAGTCCAAAAAAGTTCACCCAGGAGAAACCAATGAGTTTACTGGACTTCCTAACAGAGCTTAGGTGAAGGATTACTTACAGGTGTCTGTGGATAGGTCACCCTGAGAAGTCTTTATGCAGCAGGGAGGAGGGCTTCCTTATGGGCACAGCTGCAGAGGATTCTCTGGTAGGCTTCCCAGATGACCACCTGTTGTGACCTCAGGGAGGGGATAGGTAGAGCGGCTGAATGCTCAGGTAAGGGTCTTGTGATCCTTGCCACTTTTCCAGAAGGATGTGACTAGTCACCATGGCCAGGTGGGGTGATCTTTGTAAAGGGGCATAGCTGAATGCCCCATGTTGGGTGGTTACTTGTCTTAGAGGACAGTCGCTGAACACCAGGATCTCTGAAAGTCAGGTGATATTTTCCCCTTGTGAAATGCTCAGGTTTCAACAGCTTCACGGAGACAGGACTCATCCATCTCAAAGGAGTGACACTCCACTTGGATTCTAGCCTTAGTACCAAAAGTACTATAGAAAAATCGTACAAATCTTGGAGAGTTTTGCAGTTGTGAAGCCATGATTAATTTTCCATTTTCATCACCCCAAAAGAAAACCCATATGCAGTGGCAGACACTTCCCATTTCCTCCTGAGCTCATTCCCAGTCAGTCATTAACCTGCTTCGTCTCTCCCGACTTGTCTGTTCAGGACACGTCATTCACGTGTGACATATCAAACAAGTATGATGTCATACAAGTGTGACCCATCATGCATGTGTAACCCATCATGCAATTGTGATCATAGTGTCTAGTCTTTGTGATTTGCCTCTAGACACTTTTTATTTTTATTTTTACATACATTGGTATTTTGCCTGCATGCATGTCTGTATGAGGGTGTCAGATCCCCTGGAACTGGAGTTATAGACAGTTGCAGACAGTTGTGAGCTGCCGTGTGGATGCTGGGAACTGAACTGCTGAGCCATCTCTGCAGCCCCCAAATTTTGTCAATATTGTTTTTTTGTTTTTGTTTTTTCAGATAGGGTTTCTCTGAGTAGAGTAGCCCAGGCTGTCCTAGGACTAGCTCTGTAGATCAGGCTGGCCTCAAACTTGTAGTAAGGAAGGAGCGGGCTGCGTTCCCGGCGCCCAGTTAGCTTATGCCTGAAATAATTACACAGAAACTGTATTAATTAAATACTGCCTGGCCCATGAGCTCTAGCCTCTTCTTGGCTAACTCTCACATGTTTGTTTAACCCATTTCTAATAATCTGTGTTCACCACGAGCCGTGGCTTACCGGGAAAGATTCAGCGTGTTTGACCTGGTAGGCTTCATGGCGGGCGGTTGTCTCTGACTCTGCCTTCTCTATCTCAGAATTCCGTTCTGTCTACTCCGCCCACCTAAGGGCACAAATACAAAAGACCCTCCTACATCAAAACTCACAGAGATGCCTCTGCCTCTGGAGTGCTGGGATTAAAGGTGTGCTCCATCCTACCCAGCCTTATGATGTGGGTTTTCAACATCACATCTGAGAGAACATGGCCTACCACATGTGCTCATGCGTTCTCCTTAAATCTTGCGGTTAGTTTTAGTCCTTACATGTAGGATCTGGATTACCTTTGTAGATTTAAGAAAGGTGACTGTTTCTTGCCACATAAATGCAAGTGAACTTTTCTGTAGGTCATGCCTGTCCTAGCCTGTGAGATGATTAAAACCAACGCTTCCTCGTTTGACTAGTTTCTTTTTATCTTTAATTATGGATATGTGAGTCTGTGTGGGGGTTATGTATGCATGAGCATAGGAGCTGGTAGAGGCCAGAAGAGGGCGTTGGAATGCCTCCCAACACGAGTGCTATCACCCAAACTCAGATCCTCTGCAAGAGCAGTACACTCTCAACTCCTCAGCAGTGTTTCCAGTCCTGAGTTTGACTCATTTCAAATGAGGTGAATTTGTTTCTGCCGAGAACCTAACCATTCCTTTTCTAATGCCTGCCCATCACAGATACCTTATTATTTTAGAGGAACAGGGTTGAGTCCCCTTCTGTGTGGAAATGACAGGGATTCATGGGCAGGAGAAGGCACAGCGGCTCTGGGCTATAACATGAAGAGACACTGTTAGCATAGATCGTGGAGCAGCCTCAGCATCTGAGGAGATCAGATTCCCTGTGGCTACAGTTCTTCAGTGGTCATCAGAAGCATCTCAGAAAGGCAGATTCCTGGGCCCAGGAGGTGACCCTAAGCGCAGTGTGCGTTTCAGCAGGAGCAGAGCTTAGTAGCACTGCTGAAAAACATCAAGAGTTTTAGGCCTTGGTGATCAGATGGTCTCGAGTGCTTTGTCCTAGGAAGTACTTGGATTGGGATTCGTGGCCACACAGCCCTGTGCTCTGTGTAAGTTCACAGCTGACTCTAACAACTCAGTCAAATAGTTAATATGCTCTTCTGAGCCAGGCTCCAAAACATGTGCTACATATATGAAGATATGTATTTTAACCCTAATTTCTATGACTGGGAGCTGGACTATGCTGGGGGGAGGAAACACTTCCAGACACCTTGTTGGACTCTGTCCTCAGTGCTGATGTGGCATGCGCACCACCATGCCAGCTGCCTCTTCGTGCAGAGGACGGAACCCAGGGCCTCAAGTACACCGGGCAAGTGCTCGACCATTGAGTCATAACCCCGGCCCCTAATACTTTAATTTAATAGAGCTTATTAGATTTTAGCATGAATACAACATGTTGCTTTAATAAGCCTCTCACTCGCCCAAATGTAAAATGCATGTTCTCGTACGAAACCAGGTTTGTTCTTTGTCTTCGCACGCCCTGGTCTTCATTAGATGAGTCCAATTTAAATCCCACATTGAACATTTAGGAATAGTTCCAGACGCTCTCTGCTGAATGCATGCAACTACAATTTTAAGCACAATGCTGAGCAGAAGGACCACGGCAATGATGGGTGTGGATGGCGGAAAAGTGCTCTGTGGAGGACCCACTCATGACCTCGGAGATGTGAATAGTATCACTTGCCAGTAAATTCAACTGCCCCAAGTCACACTGTAGGGTTTTTTCGACCCAGATTGACCAGGAACAATCTGCTTTCTAACAACACTGCACCAACCAACAGCCATTGGTTACTAGCACCTCCTATGCAATAAAGCAACAGTCTCCGTGGAAGTTATAAAAACAGGATTCAAAACTAGTTCTCCAGGAACTGGGAGTTTAGCCAAGACAGTATGTACATCTCAGATCCTGTAAGTCTGCAGAAGTTAACCTTTGCCTTAGAGGATCAGGGAAGCATCACAGGACAGGAAGGGTTCAGACAGGCCATTCATTTGTTTACATTTATTGAGATAGGGCCTCACCTAGCTCAGGCTGGCTGTGAACTTGCTCTGTACTTGAGGATGACTTTGAGCACCAGCTCCTCCTGCCTCTGCCTCTCAAGTGCTGTCAACAGAACTCCTAGGTGAACTCAGCCTTGAACATCTCGATAGAAGTTAAATAAAATGTCCGTGCTGAGAAAGACAGTCTTCTTCAGTGTAGCTCTCATGGTATTTTCCCTTAAAGAAATGTTCTCTGGTGAGGTCAGTGTCTGAAATTTGGGTCTGAGGTCTTGGCTCGTCAGTGTCTTACTCGTCCAGCATTAGCCACCGTGTAGAGAGAGCCATCTCCTTTGGATGGTAAGGTGACGAACGCCATGTGGGATTTGTTCACTTACCTGGCAAGATGCTAGAAGATGCTAGTGGGCTAATGTCATCTCCTCACCCTTGGGATCTTCCCTCGCTGCTCTGGACAAAAAGAATGCTTGTTGAAAAATGACACAGAGCTTTGATAAACACTCATGATGGGTCCACTGTACCCTGTGGTGTATGCTCTTCATGCATAAGGCTGAATAAATGCTTCTGGCAGAGGGATTATCTAGAAGAACTATCTGGAAAAGCTCTCTGGCTATCTTTTTTAGTACTCAGCATTGAAGGGAAAAGAAGATGTTTGGGAATTGCAAGCTTAGCTACAGTTGTGATGGTAGTGTGTTTTGCTGTTGTTCACGCCAACCTGACTTTGGAAGCAAAAGTCAAAATAAGGGTAAAAGAATAATTTTGTGGGTTTTCCCCCTTGCTTACTAATTCATTATTTTTTTGAGACAGGGCCTCACCATGAAGCCTTGGCTGGCCTGGAGCTCATTATACAAACCAGGCTGGCCTCAAACTCATAGAGATCTGTCTGCCTCACTTCCTAGGCGCTGGCATTAAAGGCATGTGCCACCATGCCCAGGTAATTGTCTATTTTCAATTTTATGTTGTATGGGATTCTGCCTGCATGTATGTCTGTCATCATATGAACGGTGTGTCTAGAGGCCAGAAGACGCTATTGGATCCCCTAGAACTGGAGTTACAGATGGCTACAGATCACCTGTGGTTCTGGGAATTGAACCCAGGTGCTGCAAGAGTAAGTGCTATTAACCACTGAGCCAACTCTCCAACCTGTAAACATATTTTAAGATTTCTTAATATTACACTTTGTGTGTGTGTGTGTGTGTGTGTGTGTGAGAGAGAGAGAGAGAGAGAGAGAGAGAGAGAGAGAGAGAGAGAGAGGAGAGATTGAGAGAGAGAGAGAGTCCTATGGTGCATGTATGGTGATCAGAGAACAACCTAAGGAAGTTAGGTCTCTCCTTCCACTGTGAGCCCTGGGGATCAGACTCAAGTCATCAGGCTTGGCTGCTAAACCATCTTGCTGGCCCAATGTAGAATATTTAATACAAGAAAATTTGCATGCAGTGCCAAGTGCACACATTGGGGACACAGAGGAAAAGTGACTGGGTCAGGCTTGACTTAGGGGAAGCTAGGAGAAGCTCCTTGGAGAAAGGGGCATGCCAGTTGGGTTTCACAGGACTCTTGACTGGAAAACTCCCTAAAGAGAATGACCACAAAGAAACAAAGGACTGATGTCCTTTCAGAATGATTTCTCTCAAAATGATTGCATTTATTAGAAAATAGATGCTAAATTGTAAGATGTGACAGATGAAGTTTTTTGTTTGTTTTCAGACAGGGTTTCTCTGTGCAGCTCTGGAACTTGCTCTGTAGACCAGGCTGGTCTTGAACTCAGGAGCTTGCCTCTGCTTCCTGAGTGCTGGGATTAAAGGTGTGTGTCACAGACTTCTTCTTCTTCTTTTTTTTTTTTAAATCTTTTTATCTTTCTTAAGACCAAGTAACCTAGGTTGGCCTGACTGTCCACTTTTCTTGCTTCCATCTCCCTCCCAGGTATTGGAATTGCTACTGCACCCACTTTCCATTGTGCTGGAGATGGAACTGAAGGCTGTGGGCAGGCTAGATATGAAGTCTACCAACTCAGCCATACCACCAGCTTTGTCTTGTTTTAATGCTGTCAAGAGATACCATGACCATAGCAGCTCTTATAAAGCAAAGCATTTAACTGGAGCTTGCTTACAATGTCAGAGGTTTAGTCCATTATCATCATGGCAGGAAGCATGGTGGCACAAAGGCAGACATGGTGCTGGAGGAAACAAGAGTTCTCCATCTGGATTGGCAGGCGGTAGGAAGAGAGAGAACCTGATACTGGGACCAGCTTGAGCATCTGAAACCTCAACGGCCACCCCCAGTGAAACACTTTTTCCAGCAAGGCCACACCTCCTAAGGGTGCCAATCCCTATGAGTCTATAGAGGACATTTTCATTCAGACCACCGCATTCCAGTCCCTGGTCCCCAAAGGCTTATAGACATGTCATAATGCAAAATTTCAGTCAGCCCGACTTCAGAAGTCTCCATAGTCTATCACAGTATCAACAATGTTTAAAAGTCTAAAGTTCAGCTAGGCATGATGACTCACACCTTTAATCCCAGCACTTGTGAGGTAGAGGCAGGTGGATCTCTGTGACTTCGAGACCAGCTTGGTCTACAGAGCTAGCTAGTTCCAGGACAGCCAGGGCGACAGAGAGAAACCCTGTCTTGGGGAAAAAAAAAACATACTTCCAACATGAGGGGACAGGATATACATTACTGTTCCAAAATGGAGGAAAGGGAGCCCAGTGAGGAAGTACTGGACCGAAACAGGACTGAAACCAGCTAGGCAAAGTACAAACTCTACATCTCCATGTTTGATGTCAAAGCGCTCTTTATATCTTCAACTCCTTTCTGCTTTGTTGACTGGGACACACTTCTTTCTCTTGGGCTGGTTCTACTCCCTGTTAGCAGCTCTCCTTAGGAGATATCTCACAGCCCTGGCATCTCCAACATCTTAGGGATCTCCAAGGCAATCCAGGCTTCACCTTCATAGCTTCATACAATGGCTTTTCTAGGTCTCCATGCAGGGACACCCCAACACATGCCTGGCCTCAGTGGCTTTTCTTAGTCACAGAGGGAGATTTCAAAACCCCTTTCTTCTGTCCTTGACACTAAAGTCAGAACTCTGTGGCTGAAGCTACCAAGTTCTGCGGCTTGATGGGGCTGGAACACAGCCCCCTTGTTCAAATATATTTTCACCAGCTTTCTGGTTTTGATGGTTTCCTTCACTGCCTAAGCTTGACTGTTCTGAAACTTGTCCACAGTAATACCCTGGTCCCTGATACCAATTTCTGTCCTAGTTAGAGTTTTATCTCTTGCTGTGAAGAGATGCCATAACCAGGGCAACTCTTATAAAGGAAAACATTTAATTGGAGCTGGCTTAAAGTTTCAGAGTTTAGTCCATTATCATGGCAAGAAGCATGGTGGTACACAGGCTAGACATGGTGCTGGAGAAGGAGCTGACAGTTCTACATCTGAATCAGCAGGCAGCAGCAAGAGAGAGAACCAGACACTAGGACCAGCTTGAGCATTTGAAACCTTAAAGCCCACCTCCACAGTGACACGCTTCCTCCAACAAGGCCACACCTACTCCAACAAAGCCAAAATCTCCTAATGGTGCCACTTCCTATGAATCTATAGGGGGCATTTACATTCAGACCACCACAAGCCTGATAAAATATTCTGAAAATTACTTATTAGCATATCTGTGATGCTGCAGGAGCTCCTTCTGCTCCTTCAGCCAATAGCCTTTAAGATACCAGCCCACTGGGGCGTGGTCTCTTTCATTTTAAAAAGCGGCAGCAGCCCTCCACTCGCTCTCTTGCTTCCGGCTCCCGTTCAAACTACTAGACTCTTTTTCCTGTTTGCGACGAGAAGACTGTGGTTTGGGACATTGATCTGTAAGTTTTTTCCCCTCCAATAAATAACCCCTTTTAATAATAATTTCCAAACTGGTGTGGGATTGTTTTGCGGCTTTATCTGGCACCTCAACATTTGGTTTTAGAACCACCTCCTCCACTCTCCCCATTCCCCAGCTAGGCTGCCTGTCGCAGGCTCGGTGGCTTGGCACAAGCCCTCCACCAACCACGACCTGTGCGTTGAGTCAGCAGTAAAAAACTCCACACCTCCCGGGATCCACGCTGCCCGCCCCGTTTGCTGAGCAGTTTTTAAATCCCCCTTCCAGCCTAGGGCTTAGGCAGCATGAGACAGGTTGCCAAACACTGAAAATTCCCTGGGGCAAAAACTCCTTGGGACATTCTGGCAGCTCAAATAGAAGCACTGTTTAAAATTCCAGCAGCGGCTTTTGCTGCTTGACCCTTTATCCCAGCGGATGCAGTGTAGGAGCAGTGTAGGAACAGTTGACCAGCAGCACTGGAACCTCCGAAACAGCTGTGTCATGACACCCCCATCGGGTGGGAGCTGCGATCCCCAGCAGAGTGGCAGGCGGACACCTGGGGCTAGCCCTGCTGTTTGCTAGCCGCTGGAAGCTTCTGGGTTTCTGTTCCCTGTACCCAGACTTTGGATTTCTTGCTCTGTGTATGGAATTGATTTCACGACATTTAACTTCTTGAGACTCATTTTTCCCCCAGTTTCTTAACAAGTATTAGGGCGGATTTTACCACAGGATCTATCCTGACACTTTTCCATTGATGCCAGTCGCGACTCGGAAACAGCGCCATCTGTTGGTTAACAGGTAAAATGGCAGGTTTTGTTTTTAATGGGACTCTAGCCATGGTTTTTGCTGCACTATGGAAGAAATCACATGAGGCCTCTATGACCTTGGAGGTACCTCAATTTACTGGTTATTAGGTCTCAGTTTTCTTCTCCATATTATGTCATTATGGAAGTATATGACATTAATTGATAAGATTAATACCATGATAGGCAAAATTGACTCCATATCTAAGGGTACTAGGAACTTACCTGAGAGGGTCCAGGCTGTTGAATTTGACTTTCAGAAGTTATCCCAGAGTTTTGATATGGTAACAGACAGAACATACCTCTAGGATGGCAACTTATATGATATCCAGGGGGCAGTTCAAGGAGGACATGTTATCTTTGAAAGGAAACATTAAGACCTTGAAATCACAGGTACAGAATGGGAATCAGAAAATTGATGCCATAGGGAAATCACTAGAAACCTTTGCAGGTCAGGAGATTCAGGCCTTACGTGAGACAATGATTAAGACATTTGAAATGATTGAGGAAATTATCGGAGCTGATGAACTGGGTGAGAAGACACAAGGGCAGGATACAATGCCACCACCAGCTGTCAGAACTGGTTTAGCCAGGATTTTAGCGACATAGCCTGTAATTTATCCTGACAAAGCGTCAACTTCTAAAAGCTCAAAGGGAGCCAAAGAAGGTAGATGGACGCCAATAGGACTGAATGATCTGAAGGAAATAAGCACACCATCGTTACTTATGGCTTGCACTCTACATTTGTTAAGGAAATAAGGACTTGGGCTTCTAATGTCAGGGCTATTCCCCATGATTTCTCTCGGTTAGCATTAGCGGCGTTAGAAGATGGACCTTCCTTGATGTTTGGAGTTTATTTCAGAGAAGAATCCAAACATATGGAACAGCAAAAGGTGTAGAGGTTTTGCAGGATCAAATTCTTGGCGTAGGAGTGTACGCTGATCCACAGGTCCAAGCTCTTTATGATGAAGTATTGTCCCTATGCCACAAAGCAGCCTTGAATGCCTAGGATAGGATACCAGAACCAGAGAAAAATATAGAGTCATATACCAGGGTTAGGCAGGGACAGGGAGAACCCTATACTGACTTTTTGCAAAGATTAATTAAGGCTCTGAACATAGGAGTAACAGACCCAGAAGCTAGAAGACTAATTCTTCAATCGCTGGCTTTTGAAAATGCAACATAGACTGGAAAAAGCTAATTGGGCCTTTAAGGTCTAGATCAGCACCTATGGATGAATGGATCCAGCATACCATGAATTTTCAGACCTTTAATTATGATGATGAATCTTGGATAGGAGAAGCGATTTCCAAAGTGATGAGGGGACATCAACCTGCCAAATGTTTTAATTGTGGTAAATTAGGACACCTACAAAGGGATTGCAGGCAAGGAATTTCTAGGAATAACACTTCATCTGGGAATGGCAGGAATAGGAAACCTCTGCCTTCAGATATATGTGGGAGGTATGGTAAAGGACGACATTGGACCAATGAATGCAGATCAACAACAGACAGACAAGGCAACCCAATAACATCGGAAAACTCCCTGAGTGGCCTCTCTCAGGCCCCTAAACCAAAAGTGGCCCAGTCATTCCCAGTAACCGTGGAGGACATGTCGCACCAGGAAAATTAAAAACTCTAGAAGCTTCTGTGCAAGATCATAAGGTTCTCAAATGATGGCTCAAATTTGGAGGATAAGTCAGAAATTCAAATAGGAAATAAGCGTATATTTTGGCAAATGTCTATAAATGATCAGAGACCAAAGCTGAAGAGTGCGTATAAATGGAATTGTGATTGTTGGCTTGCTAGACACAGGAGCGGATGTGAGTATCATCATGCCAGAATCTTGGCATCCAAATTGGCCTCTTCAAGAGGCAGATGTTCAATTACTAGGAATTGGAACCATATCTCGAGTTTAAAGAAAGCACAAGATGGGTTAACTGTATTGGGCCAGAAGGTCAGAGAGGAAAGCTAAGGCCATATGTAGCTGATATTGCAATAAATTTATGGTGCTGTGACCTGCTACAGCAATGGAATACCCAGATTAACATTCCTGCAGTCCCAGGAACTCGAAATTCTGGGAAGGATGTAATAAGGTACTATGCACGAAGGTCACCAGCCAATTCAGGCTGTACAAGAACATAAGCAACTAACAAACCTTTAGAGGTACCAACAGCCCTACTTTTAAATAGCTAACTAAGAAGTCAATATGGGTTAAGCAATGACCTCTAGCTGAAGATAAATTGCAGGCTTTAGAACATTGGTACAGGAGCAATTAGATGCTTGGCATATTGAGGAGTCAACTAGCCCTTGGAATTCTCCTGTGTTTGTTGTAGAAAATCTGGCAAATGGAGAATGGTGACAGATCTAAGGGCTGTCAACAAGGTAATTTAACCTATGGGCCCTCTACAGTCTGGAATTCCTTTGCCTTCTCTGTTACCCAAAGGATGGCCTCTTATAGTTATTGATTTAAAGGATTGCTTCTTCACTATACCTTTACAAGAAAAGGATGGAGAAAAATTTGCCTTCACAGTGCCTACTTATAATAATTCTCAGCCTACTAGGAGATACCAGTAGAGTATCCTATCACAGGGAATGCTCAATAGCCCCAGCCTGTATCAATACTTTGTAAGTCAGCCATTGGAAATACTATGTAAGCAATTCCCTAAGTCTATAATTTACCATTACATGGATGACATTTTGCTATCTGATTCAAACATAGATACTTTAGAAAGAATGTTTGAGGAAGTAAAGATAATTTTGCCTAAACGGGGATTACAAATTGCTCCTGAAAAGATTCAAAGAGGAGATTCTGTTAATTACCTAGGTTACAGAATAGGTTTACAGAAAATTAGGCCACAAAAGGCACAAATTAGGAGAGACCAGTTATGGACTCTTAATGACTTTCAAGATTGTTAGGAGACATTTCCAGTCTATGTTGGGATAACACCTGCTCTAATAATTCATTTAAACAAAACCTTAGATGGTGATAAAGATTTGAATAGTCCCAGAGAATTAACAGCTGACACAGAAAAGGAACTGAAAATGGTTGAGGAAAAATTACAGGAGGCACATGTGGATAGGGTGAATACAAATCTTAGTTGTATCCTAGTCATTTTGCCTTCCAGAAATTTCTCCTATAGGAATCTTAATGCAGAGGGAAGATATTATTTTAGAATGGATCTTTTTACCACACAAACCAAGTAAAAAATTAAAAACTTATGTAGAAAAGGTCTCTGAATTATAAAAGGTAAACTGAGACTTCGTAAGCTCGCAGGTATAGATACAGCAGAAATTATAGTGCCTTTCACTGCTGCTGAAATAAAAAGGTTATGGGAAGACAATGAACCATGGCAAAGAGCTTGTGCTAATTTTCTGGAAGAAATTAATAGCAACTATCCCAAAAGCAGTAGACTTAACCTTATAAAGAGAACTTCTTGGATTCTTCCTCGAATTGTACATGATGCTCCAATAACTGGAGCCTGTACATTTTATACTGATGCTAATCAGGGAAGGTGAGTTACAAATCAGACGAATTGAGTAAGGTGGAACAAACCTTATACTTCTGTCCAGAAGGCAGAATTATATGCCATTCTTATGGTGCTAAGGGATTTTAAAGAACCTCTTAATATAGTTACAGATTCACAATATGCAGAAAGAGTTATCTTGCATATTGAAACCACTGAATATATACTAGATGATACAGAGTTGACTTCATTGTTTATCCAGGTACAAGACATGATCAGGAATAGGCTTTGTCCGATGTATATAACACACATCCAGTCCCATACGGGTCTGCCAGGTCCTCTAGCACAAGGTAATGCAGAAATTGATCAATTATTGATTGGAAGCATGTTGCAGGCCCCAGAATGTCATAAAAAACATCACATCAATAGCAAAGGTTTAAAGCAAGATTTTTCCATTACATGGCATCAAGCTAAGGAGATTATAAAGAGATGTCCTACTTGTTCTTTATATAACCAAATGCCGCTACCTGCAGGGACTAACCCAAAGGGTACTCAAAGGAATATGAAATCTGGCAGATGGATGTGTTCCACTTTGCAGAATTTGGAAAATTAAAATATGTACATCACACCATTGACACTTATTCAGGCTTTCAATGGGCAACTGCTTTAAGCTCAGAAAAAGCTGATTCAGTAATCGCACATTTATTAGAAGTTATGGCCATCATAGGTATACCTGTACAAATAAAAACAGATAATGGTCCAGCTTATGTCTCTAGGAAAATGAAACTGTTTTTTGCTTATTATAATATTAAGCATGTTACAGGTATACCTCACAATCCTACAGGTCAAGCAGTTACGAAGATCAAATCGAATTATAAAGGATATGTTAAACAAAATGGGGTGGAAAATGCCCCCAGAAATAGATTACATAATGCCTTATTAACCTTGCATTTTCTTAACACCAATGAGAAAGGGACAACAGCAGCAGAAAGACATTGGATAATGGAAAAATCTGCTGAACTAAATCAACCGGTTTATTTCAAGGATGTGCTGACCTCACAATGGAAGCCAGGAGATGTGCTGCGTTGGGGAAGAGGTTTTGCTCATACCTTAAAATTACTGTTTAAGTTTTCCACAATGAACAATGAATTTTCTTGCAGTAATCTTTGAAGTTTCTAGGAAGAAGATGGGGCCCCATAACAACAACTCCACCTGGTTGATATGACGTCATGATACTGATAGCGTTACTACAAGACCTGTTTTGGGTACCAGCTGCACAAGATGATTCCAACTTGGTTAGCTGAAATTGTGCACATCTTTTACAACCAGACCTCCACAAAATATCAGACACTATTTGTAATTTTACCAGACATTGATCTTGAAATTTAACTATCATTTTACTTTCACAGGATCCCCTAGAAAGAACGTCACCCCCATGACAGCTGGAAGTAATTCTAGAAGACGATGTCCCCTCTCCCAGCACAGTTTGTCCTCGGGTTTAGGGACATCATTTAGGGTTTGATTATAATTGGTATATGGTTGAGGGTTGGTGGAGGAATTTTATAGGCTCAGGGATATTTTTGGAAAAAAAGGAATGATTGGTATTTGTGAGTTATTGTTTATAGATAATTACATTGGCATAGATTCTTGTATATGGATACAAAGTTAAACTATATTGAATATTGTATGCATGCATGTTTCTACCTCTGTTTAAAACATTTTTTATGTATTGATATATATATTTACCATATTACAGTGTACATTTCTACCTCTGATTAAGATACTTATATATTGTTTATGTATTGATATATTCTTTTTTACCATATTGCAATGTATACTTGTACATTGTTTACATTTGGAGGGTCATTGTCCTCATTTACTGAACAGTTGTTTATTCTCTTAGTCTTTAAGTTAGATAGGTATTAAGAATTGTAGATCAATAGTCATCTATGTTTTTCATATTGTTAGACTAATCAGGTTCTTTAGATATAGAGATTGTATTCTGTATAAATAATCTTCAACCTCTTCAAAGAGCTGTAGAAAATGGCATTTAATCTAACCTAGAGTTCTGTGGTAGTGAGTCACAATTGCTCCTGGCAACACCGATCTATTCCCAAGAGATTGTTGAGCGCCAAAGACACTCCATTTGGAGCTTGTCTTCTTCTTGGCAAAACCAGCCTCTGGGAAAGGAACTGCCCATACCTCAACTACTGACAAAATACATATCCGGAAATGGATAAGCAGAACTGTCAAATCTTGCCAAGACAGGGTAAGACTGTTTTGAAAATTTTCTTGCCTTTAAAAATAATCTGTCAGTTATTCTAGGCCTTAGCCAAAGTTGGTTGCTTCAACGCTGCAAACGTGACTTTGGGTAATTGCCCAGGTAGCCAGTTGTCTCTGTGATTTGTTGCATATTTTGGAAGTTGTTTGATTGCACTTCCTAATTACTCAGGTAATGTTATTTCCCTTCTCAGATCTTCGATGGGGTTGAAGACTAGATAAATGTAGTTACTTTCCTCTCATGACTCGGCCAAGTTATTTATTATACAAGACTTAAGCTAGTTAGAATAGGATATTTGTTTTTATTGTATATGATTTTGTAGTAGGTTTAGAACTCTCTTACTTAAACAAAAGGGGGAGGTGCTGTGGGAGCTCCTTCTGCTCCTTCAGCCAATAGCTTTTAAGATACCAACCCACTGGGGCGTGGTCTCTTTCATTTTAAAAAGTGGCGGCAGCCCTCTGCTCACTCTCTTGCTTCCGGCTCCCGTTCAGACTGCTAGACTGTCTGGTTTCCTGTTTGTGGCGAGAGGACTGTGGTTTGGGACATTGATCTGTAAGTTTTTCCCCCTCCAATAAATAACCCCTTTTAATAATAATTTCCAAACTGGTGTGGGATTGTTTTGTGGCTTTACTGTGATGTGTGAGCACGAGTGCCTTTAGTCTGTCTCCATATTTAACACTGATATAATTCTAGGCTAGCGCAAGGCTCCTTGCAGCATTAAGTTATTACAGTTAATGTCCTATTAGGATATAACAGAATTGGACTTGGCTTATTGTTTTGTCCTCTTATGAGAAATTCTGGAACCAGCCAATGAAATAAATGTTTTTAAAGATTTCTAAAGCAGTTATTTTTAATTATGTGGCTGTGTGTGGGCTGGGGGGTGCCTGTGGAGGCCAGTGGCATCAAACCCCCTAGAGCAGGAGTAACAGGCAGTTGTGAGCTGCCTGACACAGGTGCTAAGGACTGACCTTGGGTTTCTGCAAGACCAGTGTAAACCCTCTCCAGCCCTCCCCAAACTGTTTTAAACCATTATAATGGTTAAGGAACCTGACATGAGATGTAACAATAGCGTTAATATCATTTAAAATTTGTTTTATAAAATGCCTGCAATCAACATGTATGAACAGAATACAAAATGCACAATTATTTACATGTTGGAAAAATGGTCTTTGTTCATTTATATGGGGTCTCACTGTGTAGTCCAGTCTAGACTCAAATTTGTGTCAGTTTCCCTGTCTCCCTTCCCAAGTGCTGAGATTAAAGTATTTGTCACTACATTTGGCTGAAATGATCTTATTAAGTAGCAGTAACAGTTTTGGGACTTTAAGGAACTAAACAAGCTGTTTATGAAACAACGTTCACATATGAGTTGTCTTGACTCATATCTTCCAGGAAAACAAAAGCAAGAGAAGCTTCCATGTGAACAACTTGTGAAATGGGAAGTGGGAGCATAATAGAGAGTGGGGGACAGAGCTCGCACGGAGCCTCATCTGGGCACAACCCCTTTAGAAGGAGGAAGGCAAGGCAACCCTTCTATATCTGGCTCAGTCTCAAAGGCTTTCTAGACCTTGCTGCAAAGTCTCCATGACTCCATAACATGCAAAACCAGCACCACATGGATGAGGCTCCTACCCACCACAGCTGGAGTGGCCTTTAAGTGCCTTGGTGGCTGAACCTGGAGACTGTAGGACCCAGCCATGACAAGCTTAATAGAGGCCTGAGTTTCAGAATACCTGGTTCCAGAAAAGACCACAAACTGAGACCACCCAGGAACAAACCATCCAAAGGAAGAGTACCTAAGGAAACTTCTAACAGTTCAACCATTACAGATAGGCTCACCTGATGTCCCTTAGCCCAGCACACACCCATACCCTTCCAGTAGGGCACCCCTAAACAAATGTCAACCAATCAGAGGTCCTGAAACTTAGAAATCCCTCCCCCAGTCTTTGTTATTATAAAAATCCCACCCCAACTGAGCTTGGGGCTCTCTGATTGCGTCAGTGCATTGGACACACAAGGAGAAGTCCAGGTTTGAACTTGAATAAAGGTTCTCTGCTTTTACATATGGGACTCAGTCTCCTTGCTGGTGTTTGGGTGACTCCACGATCTGGGCATAACAGGGACACATCCAGAAGCAGTTATTCTCAAGCAGGGAATGTCTCCAGTGGTGTTTACAGTTGGGTCTCCCATTTTTGGGTGAACGTGCATTTTTACAAGCGCTGGTAGTGGGCGGGGTCTTTCCTGTGGTTCCAGTGCTTGGTCTGCATCTGCCCTGCCTGAAGCTTGAAGCTTACACTCCTTTCCTGTCACACTTCAGGCTTCCCTTTCTTTCTGCTCTGGCTGCTGCTCTGCAGTCCGAGAGTGCAGCGAGCAGGAACCACACCACAGCCTCGTACTGTGCCGTCTTGGAATTTCTTCCATCAAACAAGCCAGTCCGTCACTTTTGAATTTGACTTTACCAAGTCCTCAGGATTTTTTGCCAGAATACAGCATGCATGATGGCCTCAGGTCCAGGTCCTGATGGAGTTCCCGTTCTCCTGACACCTCCCGAGCTGGGGATCCGCTGTCTGCAGAATACAGCATGCATGATGGCCTTGGGTCCAGGTCCTGATGGAGTTCCCGTTCTCCTGACACCTCCCGAGCTGGGGATCCGCTGTCTGCATTTCTCTTGCTGTCCTGGTCTTTGGCACTCCATTAAGCTCTGCTCACAGTGCTCTCTTTCCTAGCCCTCCCTAAGAAACCAGTCGGGCGGTGACATCAGTGCCACACTTCTTGGTCCAGCATTCTGTGTGAGTTACTGTCTCACCTCTGTGACCAAATACCCAACACAAACCAACACAATGGAAGAAAGATTTATTTGGGCTTACGGTTTGAAGGTGTGTCTCCTTCATGGAAAAAGCTGAGGTTATGGGAGTTGTCAGGGAAGTAGTCACCCTTTATTCACAGTCGTGGGTGGTACCAAAAAAAAAAGATGCTCCTGCAGCCACCCCTCAGTCTAGGACATCAGTTCATGGGAAGGTGCTACCAATATTTGTGGGGAGTTTCCCCCAAGTTAAAACTTTCTGGAAACATCCTCATAGATACATCCAAGGTGTAGCTCTGAGGTGATTCCAAATCCTACGAACGTGGCAATCGAAACCAACCATCGCATCTATTTCTATGAACAATTGAAATACTTAGGCTGCTTTCAGCAACAGTGATTGTGCTCATAACTTTTCGAGTCATGCTCTCATGACCTAAGCTGAACCTGAACTTAAGTAGAATGACTTTGAACTCCTGATGGCCCTGTCTCTCCCTCCAGTGTGCTGGAATTACAGGAGTGTGACATTTGCCCACTTAAGAACAGAACCCAGGGTTTCTTGCATGCTAGGCAGACACTCTACCAACTGAGCTACAACCCCTGCTGATCCTTAGCTTTTTAAATCAATTACTAAATACTTGGTGCTGTGAGGTCAAAGGGAAAAACTGTCTCAAATTTAAACTTATATACACATATTTGTTACAGAGACATGATTTGGCAAAAGCCAATAAAATATGATCAAAGAAGTAAACAGATTAAAATTTCATGGGGGAAGAATAGAAATAAAACCAAATAAAAACTATAATGTAAACTTCTGTTAAACATGAGCTTTACTTTTTAAATTTACTTTGAATTTTTCAGTGTGGCCATATACATGTGCATTTACCATGCTAACCATCTTAACTGTGGTAAATGCATACACATCACTGCAAACAAGAAATCTTTTCATCTTGCAAAGCTGGAAACATGTACTTATCAAGCAGTTCCTCATTTGCCTCCAGACTGGCAATCACCCTTTTCCCCTTCTGAAATGTAGGTCTTGTTGGGTATATTTCATAAGTATTTCTATCCTCACCTGTTAGTGTGCGGGCTAGAGGGATGGCTCGGTGGATAGGTGGGCTTGCTTCCTCATCATGAGACATGGAATCTGGGTCCTAGCTTATGTCCTAACCCTGGCATCCCCCACACCTGTAACTGCAGCTCCAAAGGGGACAAAGATGAAGGGTTGCTAGGGTTTGCTGGCTCCAACCTAGAAGAGATAATTCAGGGGCCAGATTTGAAGACCTTGCTTCAAAGGAGTAGGTAGAGAGTAATGGAGGACACCTGATGCCTTCTTCCAGCCTCAGGTGCACAGAGACACAGGTACACACACACACACACACACAAATATACTTAAAATGCTAATATATCAGAAATTAATTAATTTGCCATTAATTAAACTAATAATGAAAAATATGAAAAGGTCAAAGGGTTTGAATGGAAGTATAATTTTCCAAATTTCTTTTAGGGAGAATGGGAGTAAAACAAAAGCCCGCATCTTAACTCGGCTCCTTACCCATGGGATGAAGGATACTTACTGTAGTGCGTCAGCTAGACTCAAAGCCTGGTTTCTTTAAAGTCATTTGGGCTGAGCCCTGGTTGGCCTCCAATCAAGGCAATCCTCCTACCTTAGCCTCCTGCACGCTGTGACCGCACACATGTCACAGTGTCCAGCTCAAGAGCTGCAGAGTACTGACAGCCAAAAAAGTGTCCACTCCAAGCATAGACTCCATTGCCCACAGATTTTATGCATGTGTCTTAGTGTTCTGTTGCTGTGAAGAGACACCATGACCAAGGTAACTATCAGGAAACATTTAATCTGGAACTTGCTTACAGTTCCAGAGGTTTAGTCCATTATTGTCACGGCAGGGAGCACAGTGACATGCAGACAGACAGACAGACATGGTGCTGAAAAAGTAGCTGAGATCTGAATCTGTAGGCAACAGGATGAGAGCAATTCTATGTCCAGCTTGGGCTTCTGAAACCTCAAAGCCCATTCCCACTGATGCATTTCTTCCAACAAGGCCACAACTCCTAAACCTTCTCAAGTAGTGCCACTTCCTGGTGACTAGACATTCAAATACATGAGCCTAGGGGTGCCATTCTTATTCAAACTACTACAACATGTATTTAGACTTTCTTTTTTTTCCAAAGAAGATTTAACATTTTGTTTTTTACTTATTTTTAGATTTATTGTGTGTGTGTGTGTGTGTGTAAGCTACAGGTCAATGTTGGGTATCTTCCTACATTACTTTCCACTTTATTGTTAATTAATGTCTGTGTTCTACACATGTGTTCAGTGCCCACAGAGGGCAGAAGAGGACACCAGATCCCTGGAACTGAACTTATAAATGGTCGTGAGCTGCCATGTGCATGCTTGGAGTTGAACCCTGGTCCTCTGTAAGGACAGCTAGTGCTCTCAACTGCTGAGCCACCTCTCCAGCCCCTCCACTTTAGTTTGTGAGACAAAGTCTCTCACTAAACCTGAGCTCACCATTGTGGCTAGACTGGCTGGCCAGCAAGCCCCCAGGATTTGCCTGTCTTCCTCTATTTCCATGGCTGGGGACACAGAGGGGAGCCACTGTACTCAGCTTTAAGTGGGTGCTGGGTACAAAACTCGGGTCCTTTGCAGCCTAGCCAAATGCCTTACCCACTGAGACATCTCTCCTGACCCTGTTTGCTTAGATCTTCCAATACTGTATGTACAACCTTATGCAGGCACACTGTGTGCAGTCAAGAATGCGTAGTATAAAAAAGAAAAGAGTACATAGTATTCTGGAATTCATCTGTAGTATGTTAGACTTTTATATAATGGATTAAAATAGATAAGCCTTACTTGGTAATATAACTGCTGTTAAGTAAGATAAAGTGTATCACCCTATAAATGACACCAATAAGGACTTGCAGAGGAAAGGAGCCTTTAGAAGTCATCCAGTCAGAAAAACATAGAAGAATAAATCAGGGCACAGTCAATTACCTTCCAATGAGGCTCCAGGAATTAGGAACTGCACTGGGAATGTTACAGACAGGATCTGTGTAGCCATCCACAAACACTCTTTCATCTTTCACAGGGATCCCTTAAGAAGTTCTGAAATAAATGAATGGAACCCAATAATTTAAAACTCAAGTACTATTATTTCTACATCATCTTGGATTACATGTTCATTTGTTCCTCAGAAGAAAAATCACATTTTCATTTCTTATATTTTATTTATACGAGAGTGGGCACTTCACTATTAATTCAAATATCTACCCATTAAATGCAAAAATGTTAATGCAATATTAAAAATGAAATTTAAATGAAAGCAAGGGAATATTACATTAAGGTTTCCATGGAAACACTACCACACTTGCCAGCTTCTGAACTGTAATAAGGTAGTTTAGTATCAAGCTCATATCAAGTGTAATTTTGAAAAGGTTTAAAGATGTATAGGTTAATGTGCGTCAATTTCAGACTTCCGATGAAATGTGATAGCATCAGATTGAAGATACGCAAAACATTAGCCTGTATTCCTAATTTACATAAAGCTAGCCAGGACAGAGGCACACTCCCCGAATTCTGTATGGGTTGTTGGCATCCACGACAATCGCGGCAGTCTACAGTTTCTATCGCAGGAAAATCCAAGTCTCCTTCCCTGAAACACTAACAGAGGAATGGGCAAGTGACTCACACTTCAGGGAGAACTTCAAATCACAAACAGAGTTTGCTACTCTAGGCAAAAATATAAACTTGCCAGCTCATACAAATTAATTCGCCATAAACAGAATCCTTCAGGTTCATGGATGCTGCCCAAACTCTACCTTTATGAGGAGCCTGTTTTTCGTACATACAACTGTAGAAATTACTGTATTAAAAGCACAAAGCTGCCAACATCCTTTTAACCAAGTAAGAGCCCCCTTTTTTAAATTTAAAAGATATAATTGGATTATCACTAAGCCATATATAGGAACTTAGGAAAAATATAAACAAATTAAGAGTCCATTAGTAGGGGTGGGGTAAGCAAACAATAAGCTTTGTCAGTGATTGACACATACTGAAAAAATGGAGCGGGGTGGTGTACAACTGTGATCCCAGCACACAGGAAGTGAGGTAGGAGGATCGGAAGTTCCAGATCATCCTAGTGAGCTTGAAGATAACTTAGGCTGGAGGGGGGGGGTCCTATCTCAAAAACAAACAAAAAACAGGGCTCAGAGATGGCTGAGCTAGTGCAGAGCAGACAGAAAGCAAGAGTAGTGACTAGGAGCCAGGGACTGGGCGAAAAGGGCATTGGGTGACAATTAAGAGGTTAGGGGAGGGTTGGCTCAGGGGTGAAGAGCACCTACTGCTCTTGCAGGGGTCTGTTTGTTTCCCTGCAGCCACACGGCAATTCAAGACCAGCTGTATCTCCAGTTACAGAAGCCCTCTTCTGGCTTCCACAGAGGTTGCATGTACACACAGACACACACACACACACACACACACACACACACACACACACACACACACACACACACGGAGGCCAAAATACGCATGCATATAAAATAAACACTAAGAAATTTCTAAAAGAAACTATTCTAAAGTAAAATGACTGCACAGCTCAGAACACTAAAGCCATCAAAACATGTACTTGTTTGGTTGGTGCCAGGAATCAAACCCAGGGCCATGCATATGTCAAGGGTGCGCTACCACTGAGGTAGACCATGATTAGTGTACTTCAAGTGCATGAGCTTTATAGTAGATGAAATACGTCCTGTAAGGCTGTCAAAATGTATTATTTGGAGAGGGAATTGAGGGTTGAGGGTAAGATGGGGGGAGTAGCTAGGAGGGGGTTGTGGCCAGGATGTAAAACAAACAAGCAAGTAAACAAATAAATACTAAAACTATTCTCAGCCATTGAACTGATTACAAATGAGTGGCAAATCCATTTATCCCACAGCCATGCATGCTCTAGATCATGTGAATTCAAAATAAATATTTTACACTAACAGAAAAAGGATTATTTTGCCAGGCATGTTAGCAACTCTCCCCTCCCCCATCTGTTATTTTATATTTTATCATCATTGGATTTGGGTGTCAAGTAAAGATGACTTCCATGGTTGAAAATACCTTGCTAGAAGGTAAAACTTGCCAAGATCTAGCGCCCTATTGTTGTTCTCCTTCAGCTTGGGTTTAAGCAGTAGTGTTGGTGACTTAGGGGTGTATCTTCTGACATTGCTAGGAAATACAGCCTCACAGTAACTCCCCAGTCCTCTGGCTCTTACAATCTTTTAGCCTACTCTTCTGAATGACCCTTGGGCCTTAGGTGTAGGAGTTGTTATGCAAATTATCTGTTGGGAATGGGCTCCACAATTCAGGATTTTGATTGGCTGTGGTTTCCTGTAATGGTCTGTTACAGAGCTGAGGGTAAGAACTGCACTTCTCTATGGGTGTAAGGACAAAAATCTAAAGTACAGTTAGGAATTATGCTATTTTACTACAATGGGGGCTGTAGGTTCCTCTCCAAGATCCATGACTTTACTAGCCTGGGACGTTTGCTAGATTTGCAGGCAAGGTTCCCTCTTGTTGAGTGGTTCCTAATTCAATTAGAAAGCTGTTGGTTAACACCAAACTGTGCAGTGACACACTCAGCGCTCAAGAGGCAGAGGTAGATGGATATCAGTGGGTTCCAGGCCAGTCAGGGATACATTATACCGAATGCATTCTTCTACAATATCCAATAAAACCTTGAGATTTCTGTAGTGATTGAACAACCTGCCACTGGGCTTCACTCTATGAACACCCTGCATGTCTCTCATTCTATGCTGTGCTTTTGGTTCTTTTGTCTCTTGCAGTTATAAACAATGCTAATCAGCATATTGGTGTCTTCCCTATGCACAGCAGGATTTCTTAAGGACATCCAGTTAAAGGTTCATGGGTTTAACTTCCATCTCCCACGTGCTTGAAACAAGCATGACTCTGTATCCCACCACCCATCAACTGGGGCACTTCTTCCTGTCATCAGTACATCAGTAGTGCAATGATCTGTCCTGTCCCTTTAAGAGATAAGCCCCCCCCCCCCAACCTGATCTTCAGCTTCCAGTCTGAGTCCCTCCCTTTTCTGTCTCTTTCCCAGAGAGGTAGTTGCTGCAGTGGCTCCTCCACACACACCCCCGCCCCCCACGCCCCATGTATCTCTCTCTCTCTCTCTCTCTCTCTCTCTCTCTCTTTCTGCTCTTCTCCCCTTCTCTTTCACCTTCATAACCCACTAAATAAATATCCAACTTCACTCTGCATGGCTTGCCTATCTGTCTGTCTCTTGCCTGCTGCATGGCTCCCTGCCCTGGACCAGCCGCCTTCTGCACATGGT
This sequence comes from Ondatra zibethicus, assembly GCA_004026605.1. Classification (NCBI taxonomy): domain Eukaryota; kingdom Metazoa; phylum Chordata; class Mammalia; order Rodentia; family Cricetidae; genus Ondatra; species Ondatra zibethicus. Next base: position 35,442 of record PVIU01005044.1, read on the forward strand.
CTTGTGGCTTACCCATCCGTCTCTCCTTGTGGGACTGGCTGGCCCATCAAGGTCTCTCACTTACCACGCAGCTCCTTGCCTGGGACTTACTGCCCCTCATGGCCCACTGCAGCCACTTGGGGAACTGCACCATCCCTGCCTGGGACTGGCTGCTCTCTGCCTGCCGCCACTTCGGGGACCTGCTGCCCACTGCAGCCACTTGGAGACATGCAGCATTTTACTTAAACCATTACAAGTAGTACATGTGGTGGCATCTTATTGAGATCTTGATATATAATTAAATTTTTTATTTCATAGGTTGGTAGCAAGTGCTTTCCTTGGCTGAGCTGTCTTCCAAGCTCTTAATTTGCATTTTTAATTACTGATGATATTGAATCTTATCTTCATATTTTGAAAAGATTTTACTTATGTATGAGTATAGTGATATTTTGCTTGTTTTAACAAATAAAGCTTGCCTGAAGATCAGAGTGCAGAGCTAAGCCACTAGAGGCCAGGCAGTGGTGGCCCATACCTTTAACTCCAGCACCAGGGAGGTGGAGACAGGAAGGGATATGGCTGGGTGGAGAGAGGAATATAAGGCATGAAGAGATGGGAGCTCAGTTCAGTCTGAGGTTTGGTGGAGACAGTTGCAGTCTGGAGATGCAGTCTGAAGCAGTCATCCATAGGACGCAGTCAGAGGACAGGATCACCCCTGTGGTTTAAGGATTCAGTAGAGGTAAAAGATCTAGTTGGGGGGGGGGCTGCACTGCTTCTCTGCTCTCTCAGCTTTCAGCCCCTAACATGTGACTCCAGGTTTTTATTAAGAACAATTAGAATTCATACTACATATGAGTATTTGCCTGCATGTGTATATGTGCACATGAATGCCTGGTACCCACAGAGGTCAGAAGATCCCCTAGAACTGGAGTCACAGATGGCTGTAAGCCGCCATGTGGGTGCATCTGCAAGAGCAGCTAGCGCTCTCAGTCCCTGGTCTATCCCTCTAGCCTCACTGTTCAGAAATATTTACCACTTTCAGCTGGTAAATGTGTTACACTTGCAGTTCTAACCATCTTTGTGCAGATGATTTTGGGTTTCCATGCACACAATCATACCGTCTTTAAGTAATAACTTCTTTCAGAGATGAGGTTGAGCCTGCCGCATGCACACCAAACCTTTGAGCTTTGCCTCTCAGCCCAGTAATGGCCATTCTGTCCCTCCTCGTGCCTCTCTAAAAGTTTTTGTTAGCATATATTAATTGTATGTAATTTTTTTTTATAGATTTTTAAAAACTTTTTGTTGTGTTGTTTTGCTTTTTGAGACAGGGTTTTCCTCTGTAGCCCAGGAACTCGCCTCTATTCTGAAATTTGTTTTAGGTGCAATAGGATATTGGAAGCATTATTTTCAAACTCAGGGAACAGCCTGCCTCTGCCTCCTGAGTGCTGGGATAAAAGGCGGGAGTTTTTTTGTTTGTTTTTTTAAGGCCTGGCTTACTTAATCTTTTAAAAAGTGATTAAACTTTATTTTATGTGCATTGGTGTTTTACCTTCATGTATGTTTGTGTGAGGGTGTCAGATACCCTGGAACTGGAGTTACAATTGTGAGCTGCTATGTGGGTGTTAGGAATTGAACCTGGGTCTTTTGTTTTGTTTTTTCCGAGACAGGGTTTCTCCGTAGCTTTGGAGCCTGTCCTGGAACTAGCTCTTGTAGACCAGGCTGGCCTGGAACTCACAGAGATCTGCCTGCCTCTGCCTCCCAAGTGCTGGGATTAAAGGCATGTGCCACCACTGCCCAGCGAACCTGGGTCTTTTGGAAGAGTAGCCAGTGCTCTTAACTGCTGAGCCATCTCTCCAGCTCAAGTAAACATAATTAATGACATTTCCTGTAGGGAGTGGAGGAAGCTGAGCGAATTAACTCTTTAGTGAATGTGCACTATTGACATGGGCATGGCTGTGTTGAGGACTCCAAGGCCTTAGACCTTGGCAAAACCATTATCCATATGGACCAGGCTTAGAAGTGGCAAAGTTTTCCTCAGGAATGGTTATGGATGATTGTTCAGTGTGTGCAAGGATTAACTTACCTACAAAGACCTCCTACCAAGATGGCCAAACCCTGCTAAGGAGTAAGAATGCTGGGTTTGCTGTAGAAGCAGACTCCTACCAGACCCCAGCTTCCCTGTGTCTGTCTGTCCTCTCTTCATTCCTTTGCCTAGTTAGGGTTCCAAGACTCAAGCTACACGGTTGGTAACAGTTTCCGTTCATGTGCATCATGTGTTCTGATCATATTCTTGTCACCCTCACTGCCCCCTCCACCCGCCTTCTGATCCTCTTTATTTTCGACTGCTCCCTTCATGTGGCTTTTATCAGTTTCCAGATTAGTTGAACAATTTGTCTCCTCTCTTAGCTGTATCCAGCTGAGGAGCTGTCCCCATTATATGCAGAAGCATGCTATAACACGGAGTTCTAGATGCAGCAGGATAGTGAAGTATTATTTCCAGATTATTGAGCCCGTACCACATCAGTCCAGGTACCAAGAGCTCCTTGCTTGGTCTTGCACTCTGCATTTTTCCAAGAGGACTGGATGAGGCCAGGGGATCCAGCAATTTCTTCTGGACTCCAAAGGACACCAAAAGGCAGTCACATGGGCACATACCCCCCCACACATATATATATACTTAATTTAAAAATAAAAATAAATATTTTTTAAAAAAAATCAATAAAACTCCTGTTTCCTGTTGGGTGTGGCACATTATTGATATTGTGGCTACCCTCGACAAGGCAGAAACTGAATAGGTTCACACTGTACATAGCAAAGGGGTCAACTCCACACTACTAACCAGGCACCAACTGCCAAGTAGCCAGCAGTCGACGGGAAGTATCGAGCACATTAAAACCCCGTCCTTCAGTGGGTACTGTGGTGCACACCTGTAATCCCAATACTCAGGAGACTGCCGCGGGGAGACTAAGTTCCAAGCAAGCCTGGAGCAGTCCCAGCCACGTGAGAGATGGCTCCAAGTGCATACTGATTTTGTCAAGGACTTGAGTTCAGTTGCCAACAACCATATCAGGTGGATCACAATTGCCTGTAACTTCAGTGCCAGGGGATCCAGCAATTTCTTCTGGACTCCAAAGGACACCAAAAGGCAGTCACATGGGCACATACCCCCCCACACATATATATATACTTAATTTAAAAATAAAAATAAATATTTTTTAAAAAAAAATCAATAAAACTCCTGTTTCCTACTCTGGAGATTAATTTGGCCTTAAGGTAGAGTATCAAGTTGAGTGAGTTTCATTTGTTTTTGTTTTTTGAGACAAGGCCTCTCTACAAAGCCTTGGCGGTCCTGGAACTCACTATGTAGGCCAGGCTGGCCTCAAACTTACAGATATCCACCTGCTTCTGCCTCTCTAGTGCTAGGAGTAAAGGTGCATGACAACTGATTAGTTGAGGCAATTTTAAAGGGATATGTTCAACATTTCTCTCTTAAATAATAATTACTGTAGGATTTTAATATATACCTTTAAATAGCTCTAGGAAATTATCCTCGGTTTCACGGCGAGTTATCATTATTTTCTGTTAGCGAATTAAAAACTATAACTAAAAGCTACCTGAGATATTAACCAACTATTTCTATGTAACATGTATTGCATGTAATAAAAATATTCAGAAAATGCCTGCGAGTTGGTTTTAGGTAGAGGGTTTTATGTGCAGGCCTGACAGCCCGAGTGTGATCCCTGGATCCTACAAGGTGGCAGGAGACCCAACCCTGAGAGCTGTCCTCTGAACCCCACACCCTTGCCTGTACACACAAGAATTTTTTAATTAAAAAAATAAAAACAGAAAAATGAAATACACAAATGTTTAAAACTATATTAATAAGCCACCACTTTATTAAACCAGCATAATTCCTACCTGTATTGTAAATACAGAAAGTCTGCTGTGAGATTTGTCAGGGAGGCTACCATGAAGGCTCAACATGTCTGCTGAAACAAACCTGAACACTGACACCACCAAAACGCATGCTAAGATGAAGGGTGAAATCTAACGGGTCCCCACCCCCAGACAGAAAAACTACAGGCAACCAAAGAATGCCGAGAGTAGAAGAAACAGCCCTTCCCAGGAAAGAGCATTCCCACTGGCTGTCCAGTACCAAGTGGTCAGTCCTAAAAACACTCATACAACATTGAAAGGACCAAGTGGGTTGTATACTTAGGAGTGTGAGTGTGTGTGTGTGTAGGTCAATTTTAAAAAGAGGCCAGAAGCCACGAAGGAAATTGAGAGAGCAAGAAGGGTGGTACACACGGGAGGGTTTGGTGAAAGGAAAGAGAAAGTAGAAATTATATAACTGTATTTTAATTTCAAAGTTATTTTTAAAATTATATTAATGGGCCAGGAAGGCACAGTGGTACACATCTTTAATACCAGCACTTAGGAGGCCAGCCTGGTCTATGTAGTTCTAGGCCAGCTAGAGCTACACAGTGAGACCCTGGGTCAAAAAGGAAGTTTCCCGGTTGGTGAGGAAGCAATCCTACCAGGCTCGCGGAGCAGAGTTAACTGAGGAGGACACACAGCGAGGGAAGGATGCTGCCACAGGCAGCAGGCCCAGGAACACGGGGAGGGCACAGCCAGCAAGGTATGTCACTGTGCCTTCATCATCAAGAAATTCAGTCTCAGCTTCTCTAGCATGCGTAACCTCTGGAAACATAAGTGAAAAGTCCACAAGAACACAGCTATGTTACCACTGGGAAACTCCAAATGCTTTTGGGACATGTGGCATAAACAAGTTTGAGAAGAACAGTCAGCCTGAGTGAAGATACCTAAGAGATGCTTCTAAGGCCTTCTTCCTACACCTCAGTGCTGCCTAGTTAGGGTCATCAGGGATGAGGGAGCCTCAGTTGAGAAAAGCCTCCAAAAGATCCGGCTATTGGCAAGCCTGTAGGACATTTTCTTAATTAGTGATTGATGTGGGAGGGCCCAGCCCATGGTGGGTGGGGCAGCCCTGGGCTAGTGGTCCTGGGTTCTATAAGAAAGCAGATAGAACATGCCATGAGGAGCAAGCCAGGAAGCAGCACCCCCCATGGCCTCTGCACTGACTCCTGCCTCAAGGTCCCTGCCCTTCATGAGTTCCTATCCTGACTTCCTTCAAGGATGGACTACTCCCCAGCCTTCTTTAGGTCGCGGTGTTTCATCACAGCATAGCAATCTTAACTGGGACAACTCCTGTGCAGCACTCTGCAGCCTCCTGCAGTGCGAACTCTTTCTGGGCATCATGGAAGCACAGCCCCTAGAGTGTCCCTCACCTCGCAGTGGCCTGCTCCAAACACTAGCGATGAACAATTCTAACAGTTTCAGAATCTCCCATTTAATGAGATGAACATTCCATAACAAATTTCAGAGTTCTTTCATGAGTACATCGTTTCTCCATGTTTGAAAAACCACACCGAACCCCAAGCAAATGGAAAGCCATCTTGAATTCAAGTGTAACTCGGATCAAAATTCTCTAGGTGTAAGGTGCAGCGTGGCACGGTGTGCTAGATGTTCTAGCGACTTCAGAAGCTGAGGCAGAACTGTGGATGAAAGCCAGCCTGAACTGTAAAGGAAACATAGCCACACCCTCAGACGTGGTGGGGAGAGGGAGGAGGAGGGCTCAGACAGTCCAGCTTCATCTATCTGTCTGTCTGTCTGTTTACTGGTTGGCTTTTTGAGACATTATGTAGCCCTGGCTATCCTGGAACTCACTATAGAGACCTGGCAGGCCTTGAACTCACAGATCCGCCAGCCTCTGTTTTCCCAGTGCTGGGAATTCAAGGTGAGTACAGCACACCCAGCCCACGTCAGCTTCTAGGCCAGGCAGTTGAGCAGGTGACCCCGTGCTCATTTCTTTGAAGTCACACCTCTGCCCACCCGCTCCAGCCACAGCTCCTCAAGCAGGCCAAGGCCAGCAGTGAACCCTTCCTAAACACTCAAAACAGGACCCAGTCTGAAACACGTGTCAGTCACTGAGTTGCAAAACAAGCTCAGTGGAGTGCAGTGTGCTGACACCTTCCAGAGCCTAGAGGGACAGAGGAGCTTCAAGCTTACTGTACTGTTTGTATTAATTTCCCCAGAATCAAAAACTTCAGAATCAAACCACTTTAGCCTATAGAAGACTTTTAAAGACTTGCCTTAGAGCTCTCCAAAGTCTTTTTGATGACAGCTCAACAAAACCCCACCCCACTTTCTCTGATCACAAAAATGTGTTTTTTTAAACTGTTACTTTTTAAATGATGTGAAACTAACAAGAAGCGGCTGCCCTCTGACTGGTCCTCTCTGGAGAAAATGACTCTGTGCTTCACCACCTTCTGCCAGGCCTTGCAGAGATAGGCTCTGTAGACCACCGTCCCATCGCCCAGAAGCTTGGAGGAAGAAGGCCCCTCTGCTGAGTCCGGGGCTTTCTGCATTAGACTTTGCGTTGTTGCGACAAGCAGCAAGCGGTACTCAGTGACGAGTCTCTCTAGGAGCTGAGAACACTTCTTCAGAGTAGATTCCTGCAGAGCCACACTTTCTCCTCCGCTGGCGCGGTCTGTCCAGTAGAAAGCCGACAGGCTATCCACAATGAGGAGGCAGAGGGAGGGGTGGCCACAGAAGAGCGCCTCCAGTGAGTGCAGCGTGAGCAGTAACTGCATGCTGCTGCTGCAGTGGGCCAGGAAGAGCCTTCCCAGGCAGAGCTTGATGGCTTCCTCCGAGCCCCGCGACAGTCTGTGCTCCAGAACCGTCACAAGGCGGAGCATGTCAAAGTGGTAGTCTGTATCGATAAATAAGACTTCTATTTGCAGTCCACCCTCTGATTTTGGAAGTATACACCGGGCTGTTAAGTGATAAAGCATTTCTGTTTTTCCCGTTCCTTCTGGACCATGAAATTCAAGAATATCACCTGTGTAAAATTCAGAAACATCAGTCAAGACGCAGCAGCGCGACAGCGAGCCACAGAACACGTCTCTGAGAGCCTTACAGAGAGCTGTGCTCGAGTACAAGCTAAACACTTAAATCCACCTGTTAGCGTGGGTCTGTACGGCAAACACAGATAAACAGGAAATTCATACAGCATCTCTGAGAAAGGACCCAGCGTAAAAAAAAAAAAAAGTTTTTTTTGGTTGGTGCTGAAGATGAAATCCAGGTCCTGAGCTGTGGCAGGAAACAGCTCTACCACTGGCCACACCCCCAGCCCAGCAGTGAGAGACTAAGCGGCACTAAGAGAACACACACAGCGAGGGAAGCTCCCATGGGCCTGGGTGACTCAGGCCACTGCAGTCTCACTGTTTTCTGTGGCTGAGCCTGAGTTCGGGTCTCAGAGCCCACGTAATGCTGACGCAGTAGAACTCCTGTGGCGAAATGGGAGGGGAGACAGAAGTCCCAGAAGTCTAGAGTCCACCTGGCCTGCTGTACAGAGTGCTGACGAGGAAGGTGAAGGACACAGCTGACCATGCAAAAGCACAAGGCAGACACCTACAGCAGGCGTCCCAAGCCTCTCAGGACCCTAACACTGGTAGGAGAAGCCACCTTAGCAGCTATGTAACTAATGGCCAATCTTGAGCATCACTGACTGGAGTTGGAAGTGTCTGGCCAGCAAATAACAACTCAGGGCGTGTCTCGGGAGAGTTGCTATCATGATGGGTCAATCCCTTGATGACCTCATATGATGGCACTTATTGGGAAATGGGAAAACAGAAGGTAGGAGCTAGCTGAAGGAAGCAAGTCACTGATGTGTGCATCTGGAGAATATCTTGTCCTGGCCACTTCCTGACCTCCAAAAGTGAAGAACAGTCTTTCCACGACAGTAGTACTAGGGCCAAGAACCCTCTGAAACCATGAGCCAAAGTGAGTATTTCCTTCTTTAAGCTGTGTGTGTGTGTGTGTGTGTATTATGTATAAATATAGGAAAAATCATACATGTTTATAAGATCAGTAAGACCCATATGTAAACATGTTCAAACAGTATGCTTTATAAATGGGGTAGTCCTTGTATCTTTACTTGAAGTTATGATCTTTGTTATGTTTGCAAGCTGTCACACATACACACACACACACACACACACACACACACATACACACACACACACAAATACAAAGTTAGCGCCCTTATCCAGCCAAGTACAACTTGAAGCAAAAAGAAGAAAACAAGAAGAGGAGGCGGAGAAAAGAAAAGAAAAAAGAAAGAGAAGAAAAAAGGAAAAAAAAAAAAACCCTGGAGCTTGGCACTTGAACAGCTGGGGAAATCTGGATGGTTCGTCCCTGACAGCTCCTCTTGAGTAGATGCTAGGAGTCAGGGCTGAGACTGAGGCAAGAGTCAGAGCCACAGCCTTTAGAATACACAAGAAAAAGGCAACGACAATCACCAGCCTAACTGTGGAGCTACACACTGGATTTGCCCATCCCAATTCCCAGTTCTGAGGACTTAAAAACTGGGCATTCAGAAAACCGCCTCCAACTGCAATGTGTGAAAATGCTTCCACAGTGCAGAGCCCAGGGATCTTTCTGCACCATAAACTTCCTGTAACAGATGCTAGAAGTGGTGGTGATCTAGAACCCCGTCTTAGGTGTGTGCTGTGCCAACTGAGCTCTGTTTAGTTTTACAGCACATTAAATGTAAGGACACATTTTTGGTAGCAACTAAACATGAGGGTGCTTCTCAAAGTTTCTATAACATGTGAAGCAAAGATGTGCTACAAAGCCTTGCCCTAACACACGGTTGGTTTCCTAAGGCCTAACTCCTGAGTACAAACACATGTGAAATGACATGCTTTCCTATGGAGTACAGGGACAGAGATCTGCTGAACCAGCAATCCCAGAGTCCTTTGGGCTGAGGGAAATGACAGTAGACAGTGGCACAAAGTCAGACACAAAGCAGCACAGGAAATGTGAGTGTGCAGGTGGTAGAAGGAGGAGGAGCATGTTTATGTCACTCTTCTGCCTGTGCACACTGGAGCTGCTGAGTCCTAGCAGGACGTGACACTTACATGATGACATCTGGGGCCAGCTGGACAATCAAATAACAAATCAAACTGTTTCTTTGCCTTAGTCCTCAAACTATTTTCTTTTCCAGGAAACTTACTTAGTATCCCTTCACTTCCATTTGTACTCACCAAGCACAAATTTGGACATTGAGACTCCTAACATAGTGTTCCCTTTTGAAATACCCACATTAAAAAATGAAAGCAAAACACCTTCAAGCTGGGTGTGGTGATAGACACTTTATCCTAGCATGCCTGAGGGTCAACTTCAGCTACACAGTGAATTTATAAGAGGCCCACACTCAAACAGACAAAACCACACAGCCCTAAAACCTGTATTACTATTTCCAATCACTTTCACTCAGTAAAATGAAATATTTTGGTGGATACATATGACAGGAATAATGGGAAAGAGCACAAAGACAGGTGAAGACTAACTAGACCTCCACAGTAGTGAGTTATTAACAAGCTATTCAAATTAAGGTGACATCAATCCAAACTAGGCTGTTATAAACTAAGATATTAATTAATGACTAGGAAAATAGTTTTAAATTATGAAAGAGAATAGCAAGGGATTTAAAATAGTACAGTATAGGGACTGGAGAGATGGCTCAGCAGTTAGTCTTCCAGAGGACTCAGAACTCAGATGGTGGCTCATAACCACCTATAACTCCAGATCCAGGGAATTCAACACCCTCTTCTGGCCTCCATGGGCACAGACATACAGGCAGGCAAAACATGTTCACATATTATATAAAATAAACAAATCTTAGAAAAAAGATAGTATGTTAGACTAATCTATTTAAGACAAAAAACAAAAACCAGAAAAGGAGAATGAGAGAAACAGAAAAGGTATAAGATACAAAACAGGAGTAAAATGGTCACAACTTCATCTCATCAGTAGTTACACTAACTTAAGTGAATTAAATATTCAGTCAAAAGCTGATAGGCAAAATGGAAGAAAAAAGTCAGGATCCAACTGAGAGCATTTCAACAATGGACACACTTCACAAACCAAGCGGCAAGTAAAAGAAAAAGACACTGTGTAAAGAGCAGTCAAGTGCTTTCTCCACCAGCATCCTTCTTATTATTATTATTAGTGGGTTCTTGAGACAGCATCAGATAGTGAGGTAGTTTTGAACTCTCTATGAAGCTAAGGCTAGCCTTGAACTCCTGATCTTCCTACTTTAGCCTCCCAAGAGTTGGAATTAGAGGTGCGTACTACCACAAGGCTGAAATTGTTATAGTAATACCACACACAATGAACTTTTAAAACAAAAGTTATTATTTGGAATAGTGTGTGTTTGCATGCATGCATGCAAGTATGTATAGGCTAAAAATATATGAAATAAACTAGATGTGTTGGGTATTTATAATCTCTGAATGATGAATGTTGAGGCATTTGAGGACTACCACAAGTTCAAGGTCAGCCTGGGCTACTTAATGAATTCCAGATCTTGCAAAGCTACAGCTCTGTATCTGTTTAAGTGCTTTCAATACCCCAGGTAAGAAAAATCATGTGGTTTGTCTTAGTCCACCTAGTTTATCAGTCTTAAGTTCTTTAAAAAAATTATATGTATATGTGTAGGAATGTGTAGTGAGGGTAAGTGCCTAGGGGAGCCAGAAGTGTCAGCCAGAAGTCCCCTAGCTGAGGAGCTTACGAACTGCCTGATGTGGGTGCTGGGAACCAAACTCTGGCTCCCTGGAAGAGCAGTCCAAACTCTGCTGAGCTATCTCTCCAGTCCTGGTTCTTAGGTTTCATCCACATTGTGTGTGAATGGATTTTACTGTATGCATATACCACTTTCTTGTTTATTAATGTGTAAGTTTGAAAGTGTCACTTTGTAGCCAGGCTAGCCTCAAACCTATGGTGACACCTCCTCAGCCTGTCAATGCTGGGATTACAGGTGCCAATCACTGCACTATGTTACCCTTTCAACCAGTGATGGACATCTGTTTGCTTCAACCTCATGGCTGTTTGAAGATGTGGCATCATGGTTCCACTAACTTCTGTGGAAGCTCTATACTGTCTTCAGTATTGACTGTACCATTTTCCTGTCTTAGCAGAGATACATGATAATTTTGGTTTCCCCACAGTCTTGCCAACACTTAGTTTCTTGCATTTGTTTTAAATAATGTCATCCTAATTCATATGAGGTATAAAGGAAACATTTTATAGTGATGAATGAGTCAGTCAGCAATAAGACATAAACAATAATAAACTTTTGTATGCATAATACTCAAAGCCCTAAACCCAGGAAGCCAGACAGATGAAACTGAAGGGAGAATTAGGTAACAGCCAGATGTTAATAGCTTACTCTAGAAATGGACAACAGAACAGCTACAAACAAGTGCAGCAAGGAAGCAGAAGTTAGCACTAAAAGCCAGAACCAAGAGTCATCTAGAGAGCACTTGGACCAGGCACAGGAGAATACACAATCTACAGTGCACATGGATTAATAAACCACTGGTCAGGCTATAGCACAAGCCTCAGTATATTTAAAAGGTCTCGAATCAAAGAAGCATGCATTTCTAACCAGAAAAGAATGAAAACAAACTAATGACAAACTAGAGATCTTCTTGTTTATTTTTTGAGACAGGATCTTGCTACACACAGTAAACTAGCTTTAAACTTTGAACTTCCTGCTTCAATCTCCCAAATGCTGTGACCACCTGGCGAACATCTTTCTGACCTTGGAATAGGGACTAAGAGTCTTGTACATGACACTAAAATAGGAACAACAGAAGAGACATTAAAATCTCAACAAAGTTAACAATGTTGTGCTTCAAAGGAATCAACATAGCCCAGACAACAGGCTAGACAGGCACAACGCAACTTCATCTACTGGATATGCACCTTTTACCTGAAACATGTAAAGGCCACTACAATGTAGTAATGAAAAGGGAACTTGGGTTTTAAATTAGCAAATATCTGACATTTCTCCTAAAAGGGCGAGCAAACTGTGAGTGAGCTCAAGTAGAGGCAAGCAACATAGTCAGCCCCCAGGGAAGGGCAAAGAAGCACAGCAGGGTATCACTCTGAACTGACCAGGATGCTGAGGCCACAAAGACATAGGATGTGAGGGATTAGGAACAGACGCTTCACTGATGATCACAGGTAAAACGTGAAGCTATTTTAGAAATCACTTTGGCTGTTTTTCAAAGATGAAGCAACACAGCGTTCCCTTATAACCTAACAATCTCCCCTCTATATGCTACTTAAAAGAACCCAAACCCTATCTATCCACAGAAAAACTTGTACATAAAATCATGGCAGCACCATTCATAGCTGTTCCAAAATTCAGAAGCAATTCAAATGGCTATCAAGTGATAGTGCAGTCTCATAGAGGGACTATTAAGCACTACAGAATTGGCTACTGAACTGGAGTCATGGCTCAGTGGTTAAGAGTACTTGCTGCAATTAATTATGAGCCCCAATGGAATGTCATTATTGGAGTAGTGAGAGAAATTATTCTAATCTTAACTTTTCTTATTATGGAAAAAGACAAAGATAATAAATAAACCAAGCATTCTTAAAAAAAAAAAGAGTACTTGCTGCTTTTGCAAAGGGTCTGGGTTTCATTCACAACACTCACATCACAGTTCACAGGCATTTGTAACTCTAGTTCTAGGGGATCCAACACCCTCTTCTGATCTTGGCAGGGACCAGGCACCCATGTGCACACAGACATACACATTGGCAAAACAATCATATGTATAAAATAAATAAATCTTAAAGGGGCAGGAGGTGTGCTACTGATACATGCTACAAAGACAGATGTGAAGGGCCACCTTAATTACACAAGACCGCCAGAAAGGGCAAGTCCACAGAGAAAGCTGGCTGTGGTGGCCCAGGGCTGACTACTAGTACAGATGGGTTTCTTTCTGGGGTGACAGTTAAAAAAACTGTGTGACTATATTAAAGACAACTCAGTTTTATTGTGGAGACTCAAAAATGTGAGCCTATTCCACCTTGTCTGAAGGTTGGAGAGTTTGAGCTTATTTTTGCTCTTTCAAAGTTGTTTACAACAGGTATGGCTACAAAACAAGCTATCCTGACCTATGGTGTGGCCACTTGATGTTTTGGACATTAAGATGGTCCATACAGGTAGATCCGCTCCACCCTGACCAAAGGTTAGAGAATTCAAGCATACTTCGCTCCTTCTTTTGAAATACAAGGTTTGACTTAGGGAGTGGCTGCCTGCAGGATACTTGGTCTAGGGTGGGCTCACTGCCCCAAACACCAAATACTGTTCTCAATAACTAATGGCTTAATGTCTCAAGTAAATGACTCAGCAAATGACTGTTCTGGCTGTCCTTTGTGTCATGTGTCCACATGTCTTTTTGCCTTCTTCCCCCTTTTGTACTGGGGTATAAAACTGTTTGGAAAATTAAGCATGGGCAAACTCAGAACTTACAATTCAGGAATTCCACATTGAGGATCTGCTGAGTTGTCCTCCTGGTCTCTATCCTGTGTCTCTGTATTTCTTTTGTATCTCCGTTCCTCCTACCTAACATTTCTAATCCACACACCCCTACCCTGGAATGTACGAGCACACTGTGGCTAGGATCGTGGCAGACGTCACCCCAAAAAGGTGGCTCACAACAGATTATACACCCAGATTTCATGCATTACACTGTAACTAAGCTCAAGCACTCAACATTCCTGTGAACTTCCCTGCTTTCTCCTGCTGGAGAAACGTTAACAGAACAACTGGGAACCTTGGGACTTCCTTGCAGCTCTGCAAATCTCGAACGAGAAAGAATGAAAACTAGGCCAAGCAGAATTCCCATGAATACCGTGTGCTGGGAAAGAGACCAGTGTATGTGCTGGAGATGGTATCCTTGACAGACAGGAGGGCCTGGAGCTACCTGTGCTGGTATGCTTCTGGTGGGGGACAATGGTCTGTATTCTGTCAATCATGTTTTAAATAAACGCTGACTGGCTGATAGCCAGGCAGGAAGTATAGGCAGGAAAACCAGACAGGAAGTAGAGATAGAGCAATGAGAACAGGAGTATTCTGGGAAGAAGGAAGCTCTTTCCCCAGTCCTGCCAGGGCAGTCCTGCCCAGACCATGGAAGAAGCAGGATGTTACCTGACCTGTTGAAAAAGGTACTGAGCCATGTGGCTAACATAGATAAGAATAATGGGTTAATATAAGCTACAAGAGCTAATAAGAAGCCTGAGCTAATGGGCCAATCAGTTTATAATCTTCTGGAGACCTCTGTGTGATTTTCTTTGGGACCTAGCGACTGTGGGAACTGGGCAGGACAGAAACCCCAACATGCCGCTCCTTCATGGTACAAAATGGTGCCCACATGGACAACTGCATCCTGACAGAGCTTGGGAAGTAATTCTGGGCAGAAAAGAATAGAGTAAAGCATGGCCTCTTGGTAGCAGCAATTTCTCGGGTCTGCTCTGCTTGCTAGAGGTAAGCAAGCGCTCTCATTTAAGAGAGGCTTCCTCACTCAGCTTTAGCTGCAAAACCTTGCAGCTCTTTTAAGAGGTCCTGCCACGAAACACTTACACAGTGTTGATGAAAAGCCGACCACATGCTTTTTGGTTTTCAGCCGTAGCAGGAAAAAAGCCGTGCTTTTTTAAAATGCCAGCTTTCTGGGCCATCCTGCCAGGGCAAACTCTTGACTCTTTCAGGCAGGTGGTCCAACTACAGAGCATTTGAGTGTGGTTTGTGAGCACACTGTTGCAGCTTGCTTGTTGGCAGGGACCTTGAAATGCCATAGAGTTGTGGTAATAAACGTGGCTACAGTCGGTACCTCCACCATGAGTCTGAAATCTCAAAAAGCTAAGGAATGAGCTGGATCCAGCAGTCAAAGCCATGGCTTTAATCCTCTCCATATTGCTTAGCAAATTAAAGATTCATGTGGTCAGAAAAAAAGAGGGGTATACAGTAAAGAAAGATTCAAAGATGAAGAAAACCTCCAAATGGTTAAAAATATATGCAGGCTAAAGGTTAAAGTCCTTAAAATAAAAAAGAAAGAAAGACAGTAGTTGTGTGTGGTGGTACACACCTTTAATCCCAACACTTGGGAGACAGAGATAGACTGACCTGTGACTTCAAGGTGTGGTAGCACACACCTTTAATCCCAATGCCTGGGAGGCAGAGACAGACATATCTCTGTGAATTCAAGGTGTGGTAGCACACACCTTTAATCCCAATGCCTAGGAGGCAGAGACAGGCGGATCTTTGTGAGTTCAAGGACAGCCTGGTCTACTGAGTGAGTTCCAGGACAAAGATACACAGAAACCCTGTCTCAAAGAGCCAAAAATTAAAAATAAAAGAAAGAGGTTAAAATAAAGCCACATAAAGATGGAAAACACACAGAGAATCTGGATACTATATGTTATTATTCTCTCTTTGAATTGTTTGAATGCTGAGGAAGGGGCTAAAAGATATTTGTTTATAGATGCTGCTGAATTAATCCAAGATAGGTATTTTGAAAATATCTTGACTTCAAAATTGAAGTCAAAAGGTATGTTACTTTGGAGAAGAGATTTTGCTTTTGTTTCCACAGGAAATGAGAGGCTGTGTTCATTCTGAATTAAGAAAAATCAGGTTTGATCAAGGAAGACCACCTGAGAAATCTCCGGTAGGAACAGATGGCCTGGATATCAGAGTTCTACATCCAGAACAGGTTCAAGACTGCTGCCTGAGATGATCAAGCCTCACAGGATACTCCAGTCAGGACTTGATCATAACTCTAAATTTTCTTTAGGTCCCCATAAGATTATCAGCGCCCCAACCAGCTGGAAGTAGCCCGGAATACTATGCCCACATTCCCCAAAAAAATGGACTATGGATATTTTCCTTTGTTTAAAAAAAAAGGTGGGGGAAGTGGTGGGGGACAATAGTCTGTATTCTGTCAATTATGTTTTAAATAGACGCTGATTGGCTTATCAGGCAGAAAGTATAGGCGGGAAAACCAGACAGGAAGTTGAGGTGGGACAATGAGAACAAGAGTATTCTAGGAAGAAGGAAGCTCTTTCCCCAGTCCTGCCAGGGCAGTCCTGCACAGACCATGGAAGAAGCAGGATGTTACCTGACCTGCTGAAAAAGGTATTGAGCCATGTGGCTAACATAGATAAGAATAATGGGTTAATATAAGCTACAAGAGCTAATAGGAAGCCTGAGCTAATGGGCCAATCAGTTTATAATCTTCTGGAGACCTCTGTGTGATTTTCTTTGGGACCTAGCGACTGTGGGAACTGGGCAGGACAGAAACCCCGACAAGCCAGCCCTCATGTTACATCCTTCCTCTAGGACTACTGTGGGCATGGAATGCAGGTGCCCATGAGGCCATGTGGAAACTGCCCCACAGAACTTCCTCCCACAGGCTTTCCCACTAAGCGCCGTTTTTTACCATGCACTGGTGAATCTTCATCAGCAAACAGGTTGGGTTCGAGTTCTTTCAAGGAGCTCCTTCCTTCGAGTCGGGCAAGGAGCTTACAAAAAAGAAAAAGGAGGAAAACTCATTACTTAAAAGGATACAATATCCTAGAAATGCATATTTATGTAAATTTCAAAAATCTTTATGATTGTAATTTGAAGATTTAAAGGAAAATTCTAAAAGGGAAATATGATTTAGAAGAAGCACTATGTTTATGTTTAAAGACTTCATATTTATGTGTGTGTTTCAACGCCATGTGTAAACAGGTGCTCCAGGCCAGGGGAGGGGTTGGATGGCCTGGCTTTGGAGTGAACAGGGGTGGTAAGCACCAGTGTGGGTGCTGCAAGCCTAATGGGGCCTCTGCAGGAGCAGCACACATTTTACCTGCGGAGCCATGTCTGCAGTCCCTGGTATGTAGCTGGCTTGGGACTTGCTGTAGAAATCAAGCTGGCCTAAAAAAACTCACAGAGACCCCCCTGCTCTCTGTCTTCCAAGTGCTGGTGTTAAAGGTACATGCCACATGCCCAGGTCTGTTCGTTTATTTTTAAAATATTTAATTTTTATTTATATATCAAATCTACTGATGCAAAATAAGTCTGACCTCTCAAAGAAATGAACAGCAACTGCAGGGTATAAGACAAGCTATTTACCATTGGTGTATTGGACAGCAACAATTTTTGTACTTACACCAGTTATACAGTAGTCTGATTTAATTTGCTCATTTTATCATTTTGTCTTTCCCCAAAGGGAGAGGGCAGAGAAAAGCTTCCCTAAGGAGCGCTAGACTTAGCTGTATTTAAAAGTGAGTAGGAGTCCTAGTACCCGGGCCACAGGTAGGCGCAGCAGGCACAGGAGGGTGCAGCCAAAATGCATGAAGAGCATGGCGTGCAGGCAGAGTGAACACTGATTTGAGCTGCAAGAGCTTGCTGCATGAAACGGGGGGCTACTCGATTGGGGTAGAACCACCAAGGACATACACCTCTGGGTGTGTCTATGAGGGTGCTCCAGAGAGGTTCGCTGAAGAGGAAAGAACCTCCGCGAATGTGTGCAGTGCCATCACAGGCCAGGGTACTAGACTGGGGAAGAAGGAAAGTAAGCTGAGCGGTAGGGTCCTGGCTTCCCTTCTGCTGCTGTGACAAAACACTGACCAAACGCAGCTCAGAGGAGGAAAGGATTTACCTGGCTTACACTTCCAGTCACGGTTCATCACAGAGAGAAACCAGGCCTACAAAAGCAGACACCAGAACCAGAAACCATGGAGGAACACTGCTCTCTGCCTCAAGCTCAGCTAGCTTAGACAGCCCGTGGCCAGCACCTATGGGCCCCACAGGACCAATCAATAAACAAGACAGCCACAGCCAGCCCATGGGTCAGTCCGATCTAGGCAATTCCTCAGCTGATTCCAGGCTGTGTCACCCTGACACAGCTAACAAAAGCAAACACCATCTTCCCTTAGTTCCTGGCCAAGGATGAGTTGTGACCAAACCCCTGCTGTCACAAGCTCCCCACCACGATGAACTTAAAATGAACTCTTTATCCCTTAAGTTGCTTTTGTCGGGTATCTGGTTGCAACAAAGAGAAAAGCAACTAATACAGAAAACGGGGTGGCGGGAGCTTAGCTGTGATGAGCCTGACCGCAGGGGTTCTCAGGCCTCTGGAATTGGTTTGCAGGAGGAATGTGAAAGAGTTTAGAGCTATGGGCAGAACAGCTCTAGAAAGCTGCATGCAGAGCTTAATGGGTCATCCTGGTGGGAGTTTGGAAGGCCAGAATGAAGGGAGAAATGCAGACAGTGAAGGCCCAGTTCCCATTGGAAATGGGGCTAGATCATTCAAGCTACATTCTAGCAAGGAATCTGGCTGCATTTTGAACTTGGTGAGCCTGAATATAAAAGTATGTATTTTGCCGGGCGGTGGTGGCGCACGCCTTTAGTCCCAGCACTCGGGAGGCAGAGGCAGGCGGATCTCTGTGAGTTCTAGGCCAGCCTGGTCTACAAGAGCTAGTTCCAGGACAGGTTCCAAAGCCACAGAGAAACCCTGTCTCGAAAAACAAACAAACAAAAAAAAGTATGTATTTGTTTGGTGGCAGAAATCTCAAGATGGGAGAACATTTAGGCCATGCCCTGGTTACAGGCATACAAACTTCAAGAGTAACAGAAAGTTGTGGAGACCAGAACTATATGGTGGGTTTGGAGGTCATTATGTGAAGCTGTGATGATGAAGTCTAAGTTTCAGTAGAGACCTCAAAAGATGCAAGACCGTGAAACATCCCCTGGGAAAATCTATAGCATGGAGTGGCTCACGAGAGAAGCTATGTGTGCTGCAGGCCAGAGCTGAAATGGAGGGAATTCCCAAGTCCTTTGGAGCTGTGGGGACGTGACAGTCAGCCCTAAGCTGACAACACTGTGTTTTTGCCTGCCCAGAATGAACTACTCTATCCCAGTCATTAGAGTGCTTAGACCTGGGTAATAATTTACACAGGTTCCCTGTGATGACTAAAGAAACCTAAAATGGAGCCAGGCATCCCTTAAGGGCCGCTGACCTTTAGCTCTGGAACGCCTGGGAGGGCCTAGTGGCCTGCAGGTGAGATAAGAATAGGATAAAGGGCTGGGAGGCATAGATAGCCTTTGCTTCTGTGAAACCTGCCCGTATGGTCTTTTTATTACTACATAGAGGGAAAGTAAGAAACAACGAGGGAAGTAAAGCAATGTTCTTGTCCAGCTGTAGTTTCCACGGAGAGTTGTAATGCACACCTTTCTAATGTTAAAACCCCACCTTAACCCCGCTGCTGCATGGCATGTTGTTTGGCTCTAAGGCTGCTGTCCTGCTAGCAGGAAGAATAAATTCATTTAATCTGGGCTGGAGAGACAGCTCAGAGGTTAAGAGCACTGGCTGCTGCTCTTCCAGAGGTCCTGAGATCAATTCCAAGCAACCATATGGTGGCTCATAACCATCTGTAATGAGATCTGGTGCCCTCTTCTGGCCTGCAAGCAGACATATAGGCAGAACACTGTATAGACAATAAATAAATCTGTAAAAGAAATTCATTTAATCTAAATTTGAATTGTGCCTAAGTCTTTGGTTTATCCCAGTGGATTCAAACATCACAACAGAGACCCAAGTCCACCAAGAGTGCCAGGTGCTAGACACGGAGCTACAGGATTTAACATTCGCAGGGCTAGGTTTTGGTCTTGTTTTGGTTGCTCTTTCCCTGTACTCCCATTCCTCTCTTTTGGAATGGGAGTGTTCACTCTGTGCCACTGGATATTAGAAATATGTTTCTTGGTATTTATTTTTACAGGGGGGTCAGAGTTAAGAGGCTGTCTTAAGTCTCAAAAGAGACACTAGCCTTTGAATAGTGCTGGGACTGTTAAAGACTATACAATTCTGATATTGGAATAAATGTTGATTTGTACTGTGAGATGGCCCTAAGGCACTGGGGACCTGTTTGAAATATTAGTTTAAGATGTGTTACACTCATTTATGCTGTGGAATATCTGTTTAATGAAGTAAAGATGTGTTGCATTCTTTTATGTTGCATTTGTTTAACTCTGTGAATCTGTGTTACTTTGCTTGCCTAAAACACCCAATTGGTGTAATAAAGAGCTGAACAGCCAATAGCTAGGCAGGAGAGAGAAATAGGTGGGGCTGGCAGGCAGAGAAAATAAATAGGAGGACAAATCTACGCTAGAGAAAAGTGAGAGTGAGCGGGGGAGGGGAGGAGCAAGAGAAGGAGAAGGAGAGGAAGAAGAGGAAGAAGGAAAGAAGGATATTTAAAAGTAAAAAAGCCCAGAGGCAAAATGTAGTCAAAGAGAAATAGGATAATTTAAGTTAGAAAAAATGGCTAGAAACAAGTCAAGCTAAGGCTGGGCATTCATAAGTAAGACTAAGTCTCCGTGTATTTGTGAGCTGGATGGTGGGCCCCCAAAGAGTAAAAACAACAATAAACAACTACAGGGACCAGGAGCACATTGCTTTCACCTGAATGTAAAATGTTCCCCACTCCGTGAGCTCATGTGTTGCGACACTTCATCCACAGCTGGGGATGAGCTTCAATTGAGGTGAGGCCTGGCTGGAAGAAGTGGGTCATTGGGCTTGGACTTTAAGGCTTCTTGTCCTCTGGTACCTGTTCTGCCAAGATATGAAGTGAGGATTCCTAGCTGCATACCCCTGCCAAAGTGGGACTGCTTGGGGCCATGCCTTTCTTTCCATGGCAGACTGTACCCTTAAACTGTAAGCTGAAACAAACTCTTTCTTAAGTTGCTAGTCAGTGGTTACAACAATGAGAAAGTCACTAATACACATCTGGGTGGACAAAACGAAAGGTCTGAACCTAGGAAGCAAGAAGCAGTCTTCAGCAGTTAAAGACAGACACTTAGGACTGCAGAACCAGAAAGCTAGGCCACTTCTGCAAACTTGAGATTTCTCCTCCATTAAGTGAGGAAAGCAAAAAGTATTTCCTTTGTGAGGAACGGAGTAACTATGACTCAAGTATGAGCTTTTCGTGGTCATTTCAACAGATCACCCTGGTGGCTTACCAGGTAGAGAAGGCTGGGCTCTGTCACACTCCTCTAGAAGGGTGCTGCACCATGACAGAAGCAGCTAAGCAGGCAGAAAGCAGAATCAATGATTTAAATGTCAATGAGGGAAATGGAATCAAAGCCAGTTTTCGAATTATTAGGAATAATATTTGACAGTCTTGGCTACCATGGGTACTGGTACACACACACACACACACACACACACACACACACACACACACACACACACACACACGGACAAACAAAATTATAAACAAAACAAAAAAACCTAACCTTCAGGGCTAGCAAGATGGCTCAGAGACACGCATCACCAGGCTGAAGATCAGTATCTGCCATACTTTATTACTATAACAACAGCTACTATTTGTGTTTCCTGTGCTATCAGAGTGTGTGTGTGTATCCTTTAATTGCCACAGCAATCTCATTTATTGTTATTCCCTTTTTCATATGAGAAAACTTATAAATTCCAGAACTAGGATTTAATCAAAATCACTTTGGTTTCTAAAACTTAGAATTCTCACTCTGCCATACAACCTTGGAGTCACTGCCAAGGTCTAATGAGATCTAAGCACAGGTGCTAAGCTGAGTTTTTGAACCTATTGAATGGGGGATCAAATCAGTCCTGCTGAGGCAACTGCTTTTTCCTTTTTTCAGGAATCTTTACAGCTGAAACAAACACTGAACCTTTCTAGCAACGGCACCATCCCCGCAGCAAAACCCTCTGTAGCAGGACAGCACTCCCTTGTACAGACGCTCATTTTAAGTGGCTTATAGGCTGTGGTCTGGCCAGTCTGACAATGGCTGCCCCGACAGAAAGGCCAAGAGTCTGGTAAGTTGTTCAGTTCATGAAGCTGGATGTCTCAGTTGGTCTTCAGTATACGTCAGAACCTCAAAGAAGTAGGTTCTAATCCCAGTAAAGCAATGCCTTAGAAACAGGACAGAAGAACTTACCAATGAAAATGAAGGCCAGCAGGCAAAGCGCAAGAAGCTTCCTTCTTTCACGTCCTTTTATGTGGGCTGCCAGCAGAAAATGGGGCCCAGATTTAGGGTGGGTCTTCCCACCTCAAAAGATTCAATTAAAAATTTCCCACAGGTGTGCCCACCTGCTTGCGTTATAGTTGATTCTAGATATAATCTAGATGACAACCAAAATTAGGCATCGTAGTCCATACTTTGTCAACTTGACACACAATCACATCTCCTATGCCATGCTTAATTTCCAAATGAAAATAATAACTAGGTCATAATTCTGCCTAGCATGATATAACTATTCCATGCACAACTGCAAACAAATTATATATTTTAGAATAGATGACAATGTCCCCTGATAAATGTTTTAGTCTTTTAGTGCTTCATAACATAAACAATAACCACTATTGTCTCAATTGATGTCACATTATTTGAAACAGAGGAGAGAAAAGACAAATATTATTTAATGCAGGTGTATATATGCATAAACATGTTCTTAACAAAATACAACAGAAACACTCATGCCAATTACAATCTATGTGTCTGCAAATAGTCTCACGCCTTAGCTGGCATTTATCTCTACTTCCTCTGCTACCCATTCTGTATTTCTTCCACCCTCAGCAAGCTCCTGGAAAATGCTGGGCAGGAGTGGTTGGCGAGGTCAGCCAGCACACCTTAATTGGCAAGTTCCAGGTCCCAGGGACAAACATGGTCTCAAAAAAACAAGGTAAACAGCTCCTGGCCAACAAGACCTGAAGCCAACCTCTTACATCCACATGCATCCACATAAACGTGGGAAGAAATGGAGGGGAGGAAGAAAGGCAGCTGGAATGGGCAGTGAGCAAGGGTAGGAAGCAGTTGCCCTGACTGTATATGATCAGTGTGGAAGTTTGGCTTTATCACAGATACTCCCTAAAATCAGAGGATGTGCTGCTAATTTTTGTCACCTTGACACAGGCTAGAATCATCTGGGAAAAGGAAACCTCAATTAAGAAAATGTTACCATTAGACTAGCCTGGGGGGGGGTGTTAAATTAGTGATTGATGTGGGAGGGCCCATTGTATCACCCCTGGGCAGGTGGTCCTGGGGTGTTGTAAAAAAGCAGTCTGGGCTAGCCAATAAGCAGCACTCCTTCATGGTCTGTGCTTTTCCTGCTGACTTCCCTACATGATGGGCTACAAGCTATAAGATGAAGTAACCCTTTCCTCCCCACGTTGCTTTTGGTGACAGGAACAGAATATAACTAAGACAGAAGACTAGAGCTAGGCACGGTGGCCCATGCGTACAGTTTCTAACACTTGGGAGGTTTAGGTTGGGGGTGCTCAAGTTTCTAGTCCTGAGTGGACAATACAGCAAAAATCCATCTCAAAAAAATTTAAATTTAATGTAATAAAATCAGAAGACTAATTCTTTCCACATGTGAAATTAGACTCCTCAGTCACTCCCAAAATTCAATTGTCTTTCAGGGCATAGACCCAGGCTTGGATCTTGAACAAAGCATTTGTCTATATTACACAGAAAGACAACTGTTACTCCAATATGATATGGTTAAATCCCAGGGTTCTAAATTTATTCCCAGCAGGGCTGCTGCTTTATAATTACTTTTTTAAAGCAATCATTCTATAAGAGGAAAAGGAAAGACAAACCCATGAAAGTCAAGTAAAACTAAGATATGCCTTTAAACATTGCTTCCAGAGGCAATTTATAGAGACTAAAATTTAAACTTAATAAATTAGCATTTCATTAGGTATATGATTAGGTTTTAATTGGGAAAGGTACTCGGAGATGGCTCAGTGGGTGAAGTGCTTGCTGTGCAGGCGTGAGGATGGCGATTCAGATCCCCAGACCTACGCAAAGCCAGGCAGGTATAGTTGCCTGGTTGTATGTGGAGATCAGACCCAGAGCCTGGGCATGCTAGGGCACAGCTAGGGCACAGCACTCTGCCGATGAGTGAGTCACAGCAGCAGCACTGCAGGGACTTTTTACCAGAGATAAGTTTTTATTCTCAATTCTCCCATCCTCTCTATATTAGTTACTTGTCTCAATTGCTGAGACAAGAACACCTGACAAAAAGCAGCATAAGGAGGGAGGGAGGCCTATTTTGTCTTGCAGTTCCAGGAGACACAGACCATCATGGCAGAGCGGCATGGTGGCTACCTCATGGCATCCAGTCAGGAGTACTGGTGCTCAGCTCACTTTCTCCCTTGTATTCAGTATGGTGGTTCTAAAGCCCATGGAGCTGACAATTGAGATAAACCTTAATGAACTTCTAACTTTCCCTAAGGAATAAAAGTTCATTTGCACACGTTCTGCACTCTCACACTGTTAGAGACAAGGTCACTATACACCCTTGGTGTGCTGGAGCTCATTACGTAGCATAGGCTGGCCTCCTATGCTGGGGCTTCAGGCATACAGTGCTGGTCCGGACAGAGGTCTCCTAACCTGCATTTTAAGAGTAGGGAATACTCTACTGTGTTCAGTTGCTGGTGATGCTGAAGGCAGAAGTCAGAGACTGGGAGCTAAGGAAGCAGAGGCTGAGGGCACAGACCAATCTGTAACAAGCAAAGAAATGGGACGAGAGGTGGGGGCATCATAGGGTAACATCTTCTTGGTTTTGCTTTTATCTTCTTTTAAGTTGAGATTCTGGCAGAAAAGACCAGTAGGGGAAAAAATGCAGAAACCAAGCATGGTGGTACACGTCTATAATCCCAGTACTCTGGAGGCAGTGGCATCATGAGTTCAAAGATATTTTGGTTCACGGCCAACCTGGACTACATGAGACCCTGACTCAAAACAACAACAACCAAAAGAAGTGCAAAAGGAAATGGTCATAAGAGTAGCCTGGTGGAATTCTTTCCTCTTTGTTTTTAAAAAGTGTATTTTAGCAGTTGGTGGTGGTGCACGCCTTTGATCCCAGCACTCAGGAGGCAGAGGCAAGTGGATTTCTGAATTAGAGGATAGCTTGGTCTACAGAGTGAGTTTCAAGACAGCCAAGGTAACACAGAGAAACCCTATCTCCAAAAAACAAAACAAAAACAAACAAACAAAAAAGCGTATTTCAGGGGCTGGAGCTATGACTCAGTGGTTAAGAGAACTTGTTGCAAACTCAATGAAAAAAAAAACACATGATCATCTCATTAGATTCTGAAAAAAGCCTTCGACAAAAATCCAACACTCCTTCATGATAAAAGTCTTGGAGAGATCAGGGATACAATGAATATACCTAAATATAATAAAAGTAATATACAGCAAGTTGACAGCCAACATCAAATTAATTGTAAAGACAGCAATTCCACTAAAATCAGAAACAAGAAAGGGCTGTCCACTCTCTCCATATCTATTCAAGTTGAAGTTCTAGCTAGAATAGGACAACAAATGGAGAGCAAGAGAATACAAATTGGAAAGGAAGAAGTCAAAGTATTGCTATTAGCTGATGACATGACAGTATACATAAGCAACCCCCAAAAAACGCACCAGGAAACTCCTGCAGCTAACACTTTTAGTGAAGTGGCTGGATACAAGATTAACTTAAAAAAAAAAACAAAACAAAAACAAAAACGGCAGCCCTCCTATATACAAACAATAAACAGGTTGAGAAAGAAATCAGAGAAACAACACCCTTTACAATAGCCACAAAGAATATAAAATATCTTGGGGTAACTCTAACCAAGCAAATGAAAGGCCTGTATGACAAGAACTTCAAGTCTTTTTAGAAAGAAACTGAGGATATCAGAAGATGAAAAGATCTCCCATGTTCACGGACTGGTAGAATTAACATAGGAGAAATGGCAATCTTACCAAAAGCAATCTACAGCGTAAATGTAATCTCCATCAAAATTCCAACACAATTTTTTACAGATCTTGAAAGAATAATACTCAACTTCATATGAAAACAACAACAACAAAACCCAGAATAGCTACAACAATCTTGTACAATAAAAAAACTTCTTGAGGCATCACCATCCCTGACTTCAGGCTCTACTACAGAGCTATAATAATAAACACAACATGGCATTGGCATAAAAACAGGCAGGGGGATAAACAGAATTGAATCAAAGACCCAGACATAAATTCGCACACCTATGGACACCTGAGTTTTGACAAAGAAGCCAAAATTACACAATAGCAAAAAGAAAGCATCGTCAACAAATGGTGCTGGCATAACTGGATGTAGGCATGGAGAAGAATGCTCATAGATCCATATCTATCATCCTGTACAAACTCAAGTCCAAGTGCATCAAAGACCTCAACATAAATCCAGTTACACTGAACCTGAGAGAAGAGAAAAGTGGGCAATATTAGCCTTGATCACACTGGCACAGGAGACATTTCTTTTTTTAAACATACCAATTCCAGTTCCCCTTCCCTCTTCTCCTCCCGCTCCCCAATCCCTTTTCAGGAGACAACTTCTTTACTAGAACACTAGCACAGATACTAAGACTGATAATTAATAAATGGGATCTCATGAAATTAAAAAGCTTCTTTAAGGCAAAGGACACTGTCAATAGGACAAAACAGCAGCATACATAATGGGAAAAGATCTTCACCATCCTCACATCCAACAGAAAGCTGATTTCCAAAATAAATAAAGAACTCAAGAAACTAGACATCAAAAAACCAAATAATCAAATTAAAAAATGGGATGCAGATCTAAACAGAGAATTCTTAACAAGAATCTCAAATCTCCAAAAACAGAGAAACACCTAAAAGACATGTTCAACATCCTTAGCCATCAGGGAAACGCAAATCAAAATGATGCTGAGATTCTTGTACCTGTCAGAATGGCTAAGATCTAAAACACAAATGACAGCTTACGCTGGAGAGGATGTGGAGCAAGGGGACCACTCATCCACTGCTGGTGGGAGTGCAAACTCTGGAAATCAGTATGGTGATTTCTCAGAAAATTGGAAATCAATTTACCTCAAGACCCAAGACCTTTGGGCATATACCCAAAGGATGCTCAATCATACCACAAGGACACTTGCTCAACTATGTTCATACAGATTTATTTGTAATAGCCAAAACCTGGAAACAACTTATATGAGGAATGGTTAAAGAAAATGTGGTACATTTACACAGTGGAGTACTACTCAGTAGTAAAAAAACAAACAAACAAACAAACAAAAACAATGACATCATGAGATTTGAAGGCAACTGAATTGAAGTAAAAAAAAAATCATCTTTAGTGAGTTAACCCAGACCCAGAAAAAAAACAAGGTATGTACTCACTTATAAGTGGATATTAGCTGTAAAATAAGGATAACCATGCTATAATCCACAGACCCAGAGAGGCTAGGTAACAAGGAAGGCACAAGAGTGGACGCATGGATTTCCCCGGGAAGCGGAAATAGAAGAGATCTCATGGTGGACTAGGGGCAGGTAGGGATGGAAACATGAGGGATTGGGGTTGAGGGAGTGGCTGGAGGGGGAGAGAGAGAAACCTGGTGTCAGGAAAACTTCCAGGAATCTACAAGGATGACCCCAGCTAAGACTGTTAGCAATAGTGCATACATACCCTGAACTGGCCATTTTATGACCCCAGCTAAGACTCCTAGCAACAGTTGGATACATAGCCTGAACTGGTCATCTTCTGTGACCAGGTTGGTGACTACCCTAATTGTCATCAGAGAGCCTTCATCCAGTAACTGTTGGAACATTAGGCCAAGCCGGAGGATTGTACAAGCCGTGTGTGTGTGTGTGTGTGTGTGTGTCAAAGACATCACAAGAAACCCCACAGAATCAACTTTCTGAACAGGAACAGAGGAGGAGCGGATTGGTGGGGGAGGGGAGGAGTGGGGAGGCAATGGGAGGAAAGAAGGTAGAGAAAACCGGGGTTAGGATGTAAAATAAATAAATCTATTTTTTTTTAAAAAAAAAAAAAAAACAGAGTACTTGTTGCTTTTGCAGAGGGCCCAGGTTCGAGTTTTACTATCCAAATGGCAATTCACAACTGCCTGTAACTTATTTCCAGGGAATCTGATGATCCTTCTGAGCTCCGTGGGCCCAGGCACAAAAGAGGTACACACATATGCATGAGACAAAGCATTCAAATGAATAAAATAAGAAAAACTTAAAAGTTTATGTCTGTGATTACACAAAACTAATTACACTTAAGTAAATGCTATTTGTCTTTCTTGATATTTGTCTCTGGCAAAGGCGCTACCTTGTAGCTTTTTTTTCCCTATGAAAAACAGCAATTGTTACCAATATTTATAGTGTTTACTATGCAGGTGCTATGAAATGCCTGGAGGGGGAACTGGGAGGGAAGAGAGAAACAGTGTCTTTGTTCGTATCCTTTCCCTTGTCCGTGAGTGCACCCTCCTTACACTGGGAGACATACTTCACCTATCTCTTAGAGCTCACTTCCCAACATTCTCTTTGTTCCAACTCTATAGAGCCACTGCTGTTTCCTAGAGCACTGCTTCTCAGCCTTCCTAATGCTGCAACCCTTTAAGACAGTTCCTCATGTTGTGGTGACCCTGAACCTTAAAATTATTTCTGTTACTACTTCATAATTATAATTTTTCTACTATTATGAATCGTAATGTAAACACCTTTGATTTTGGAGATAGAGGTTTGCCAAAGGGGTCACAACCCACAGGTTGAGAACCCCTGCCCTAAATGTTGCCCTTGGTAGATTCAGACCATGCCTGAGCTGCTCCCTCTGCTTAGACTGTCACCTCCTCCTCCTTCTCCAACAAACCACTTCAGATGGTCCTTAAAACACCAGTTCAGGGGTTGGATATTGTAGCTCTGGTGGTAGAGCCCTTGCCTAGTATTCATGAAATCCTGGGTTCCATCCCTGCAGGGCATAACCAGGCCTGGTAGTACACTCTCGTAAATCCCAGCATTTGGGAGGCAGGAGGATCAGAAGTTGAAGGTTAGGGCTGGAGAGATGACTCCGAAGTTAAGAATAGGTACTGCTCTTACAGAGATCATATGAGTTTGGTTCAGGTGACTCAATTGATCTCACACCTATTTCTGGCCTCCAATGCATCTGCATTCAAGGGCACATACCAACCCACAGACATACATACATACATACATATACATAATTTATAAAAATAAACAACAGAAGTTTAAGGTTATCCTCAGTTGCACAGCAAGTTCAAGGCCAGAATGAGCTATGTAGATCCTGTCTGAAAACATCTAAGTATCTCTTCCTATAATTTGTCTCACAGATCCGCTTTTGGTTGGCATGCTTTTACCATCTACTGTACCTTTTAACGCAGCTTCGATTATTATTGTTTGTTTATTTGAGAGAGTCTCACCTAGCCCCGTAGCTGGCCTGGAACTATATATAAACCAGGCTATCTTCGAACTCATGGAAATCTGCCTGCCTCTGCTTCTCTAGTGCTGGGATTAAAGGTGAGCGCCACCACCCTGGTCCACTTTTTGTTGTTTCTTACTCCTAACTCTTAGCTACACAGTACTTGAACCATTAACACCCGTAGTTAATAGTTCCATTCCTGAATGAAATGGCCTGCGTGGCTCTAGAGAGACAGACCACAAATGTATTCTGGGATAGCGAGGGCCCGATGCCACAGGCAGATTAGAGAGGTGAAGCAAGATACCTAAGTATCACCTATTCCAGAAAACGTCTACAGATGCTCAGCTAGCGGCCCGCCCTTTCCCCAGCTCGGCAGCGCAGCGCGCCATGGAGAGTGTCGCCCCATCCCCACGGCGGCCCTGGACGCCGGGTGACCTCCCCTAGTGATGCGCGGCCCTCCTACCGCCCCGCGGTTCTCACCTCCGTCCCGGATTCGGCTTTGAGAAAGTCGCTACACATCGCCCCGCCAGCCCCTCAGGCTCAACTTTGCCGCCAGCAAAGCCATTTGGCACTAGCCAGTCAGACCAGCGAGCCCCGTATGCGCATGCGCTCTGTGAGGGCGGGGGCGGGGCGCGAGCGTGCGCAATAAAGCTGCGCCGCCCTCTCCGTGACGGCAGTCTCATGCGCCTCCTCTTTCTCTTCGGGCTCTTTGGAGACCTGGAGTCTGTTCTTATGTTTTCTTTTCTGTTATTAATCTCGACCCGGCTTTATTAGGCAAATTTAACAACAGGCACTTGATTATTAAGTTTTGTTTTGGTTGCGAAGCCCTGGCTGTCCAAGAACTCGCTTTGTAGACAAGATGGCCATAAACTCAGATCTGCCTGCCTCTGCCTCCCGAGCGCTGGGTTTAAGATTAAAGCTGAGCGCCAGCACTTACCGGCGCCTACTTGTTTTTAAGAAACTATTAAAGTAAATCTTCCAGCCGTGATGGTGCACGCCTGTGGTGTTAGCACTGGGGAGGCTGAGGCAGGATCATGTAGAGTTCAAGGTTAGTCTGGGCTTTGAGAGACAACAGCAGACAGCTAGGACAGAAGTTTACTGATTTGGGCTGTTGGTGCGCCAGTGGCCCCAACAATTCCTGAGGACATGGGATGGTCGCTTGAGCCCAGGAGACCAACCTGGGAGGCACAGAGGACCCATACTAAAAAGAAAATAACTTTACCGAGCAAGCAAGCTCTTTTGTTTGTTCTTGAGGCGCAAGCCTCTGGTTGGGTGTGTTATTTATGGGTAATTGAGGGGGAGGGGACAGAAATGTATGTTGAAAAGAACTGTGGAAATATACCAAGCCTGTGAATGTATCAAGCTCTTGGTTTGATTAGTTTCTTTGTTTTTTCTAAATAAATAAATAAAAATACTAGAAATACCGGCCAGCACCGCGCCTGTATGAGGTTCTGGATATCAGCACCTTTAGTGCATGCTAGTTAAGCATTCTTCAATTGAACTATATTCCTTGGCCCATTTTGTTAAGCTCTTGAGCCGAGGAGGGAGTAGAGTAATTTTAGCACTATTGGCTATCAAATGCTCACTGACTAAATATATATAGAATGTTTATACTTTGTATATCTACAAACACACATCTAATATACACAGTACACACTAACGTAATGTCTGTACAAGACAGACTATTTTCCACATATCAGATCTGTGCTAGGAATACATCACAGGAGACATGCCTGAATGGAGTTTACAACCTATTAGGTGAGTTACTGGAACTCTCCTGAAAATTCACTTTTCAACAGACATGTAGGTTGTTACCTTGTGAAAAAAGTGTGATGTTGTGTCTGTCTCTTGTCATACTCTTGAAGCTGTGTAATTAAGAGCTAATGCTCTATGCTGGCTAGTTTTATGTCAACTTGACACAAACTAGAGTTATCCTAAAGGAAAGAACCTAAATTGAGAAAATGCCTCCATAAGATCTGACTGTAGACCATTTCTTAATTAATGATTGAAGGGGGAAGGCCCAGTCTACTGTGGGTGGTACCATCCTTGGGCCGGTGTGTACATGTCCATACTACTACATGTACTACGGTCCTGTAGCGCATGTACTACATGTACTACGGTACTATGCCTATAGCTTACTGCCTGCACTAAGGAACACTTGCAAGCCAGGCAAGGGGCCTGGAGATTGACACACACAAACACACAGAGACAGAGACTTGGGTCATCCTTGAATTCCCCAAGAATGCTCCCTTTATTGTGCTCAGGGACAGCTTATATAGGGCTCTGGCCACGCCCCAGCTTTCGGGATCTTTCAGCTGCAGGGCCATCAGAAACCACTCCCCTGCCATCAGGGTCTCGTGCTCAGAGCAGCTGCTGGCTGCTCAGAGCAGAGGAAAACAAGTTGTTTACAGGAAATTCAGGGTCTGGTGGTCCACAGTCCCCAACACTGGTGGTTCTGGATTGTATAAGAAAGCAGGTTGAGCAAGCCATGATGAGCAAGCCAGTAAATAGCACTCCACTATGGCCTCTGCATCAGCTCCTGCCTCCAGGTTCCTGTCCTGCTTGAGTCCCTGCCCTCGCTGCTTTTGATGAAACCTGGAACTGTGAGTGAAATAAATCCCTTTCCTCCCACGTTGCTTTTGGTCATGGTGTTTCATTACAGCAACAGTAACCCTGAACTAAGACATGAGAGTGCTTTGTAAATGCCAATCATTGTTCTGAGTGCCTTAGAGACACTCCGTGGTCTATCTGCTCCTCATTCCTGTGCAGCAGGTGCTGTTATCATGCACATGCAATAGATGATGGGACTGATCAGTTTAGCTCAGGTTACTTTATGATGACACTGTAATGGGTTGACAGACTGATGCTAAGCAGGAAGTAAATACCCCATGTACAAACTGAAGGGTCTCTATTTGCCCAAGCATGGCAAACATGGCTCTGGAAGAACTTGTCCTTCTCCCTCATTCCCTCTGCCTTGCTGAAAACTGTTAGGTTAAATTCCTAAAGTTAGCCATCAAGGTCTATTCCCTTATTTGGCCACTTTCTCTTCCTAAGGCTGACTACCAAGGTACACCTATCAAAGTATTGAAGTTCAGAAACCAAAAGTCCCTTTCGGCTCACCTAATCAACATGCTCAATTAAAATTGAACACCTTGGGCTGGAGAGATGGCTCAGAGATTAGGAGCATTGACTGCTCTTCCAGAGGTCCTGAGTTCAATTCCCAGCAACCACATGGCACAACCATCTGTAATGAGATCTGATGCCCTCTTCTGGCCTGCATACAGGCAGAATACTATACATATAATAAATAATAAAGAAAGCAAAAAAAAATTGAACACCTCATCCTAACATGGGTTTCCCCACATACCTTTGTAAACTGCCATTTACCTATGGGTCACATCTGTCTCCTTTCTATTCAGAGGCATCCCCCCCAATATCCCTGCACCCTCTTCCTTATTCCCTTCCCCTTCTCCCTTATCCCCTATCTTCTGTCTTTGTCTCTTATTCCCTGCCATTTATCTCTCTGGGGTAAATAAATCTCCTTTGTGTTGAGAAGTTGGTTTTGGGTGTCCTGAGCTGATCCTCTCATGAATAACACCTTAAAAAGCCTCAGTGTGCTGTGGTGGAACCCCTTTATCACAGCATTTAGAAGGCAGAGGCAGATGGATCTCTGTGAATTTGAGGCCAGCGTGAAGGCGGGAATGATTGGATGCTTAAGAAAAAAGGAATCTCACACTAGCTTAGAATTAAAAAAACAGATCGGTGTTTATGAAGGGATAGACTTACAAAGTCAGGATGTTCTGCTTGAACGAAGGATGAAGATCAGATCCAAAGCAAACTGAACAGCCAAAATGGGGCCCAGGGGCAAGCAGAGAGAGGAAGGAAGGGGCCAGATGTGCTTTCGCATCCAGGTAAATAGTCCATGAGGCCACGCCCCAGTAGGCGGGTAGATATTCGCTTCCCGCAGCACCAGCGTGATCTACAAAGTGTTCCAGGACAGCCTATTACACAGAGAAACCCCGATTCAACCCCTGACAAAAGGCTTGATAGGAAAGAAAGAGAGTATATTTTTTAAATATACATAAGATCTGGGGAGGTATGATGTGGGATTCCCCTCGTGTGCTGTGATACCATTGGTTAATAAAGGAACTGCTTTGGGCCTATAGCAGAGCTATAGGGGAACAGAGCTAGGCGGGAAACTAAACTGAATGCTGGGAGATGTGAGACAATTCTTTGGGGTTCCTGCTTCATGAAAGAATCTGCTAGACATTCTGCAGGACACAGGAGAAAGTGACTGACAAACTGCCAATACAGGCGGAACTGTCTTTGAAATTACCTGATTCATGGAAAAGTCTGCTGGATATTATGGGCCTGTAAGCTAAAGATAGATGCCCCAATGATACAAAAAAATCTTTGGGTGACTGTCCAGGCGGCAAGATGTCTCTGTTAATTCTAGAGTTTTGGAACTTGCTTACAATGTACTTCCTGTTTACTTAGGTAATATTATATCCTCTGGAGGCTTTGATGGAGTTGAAAAATTTATAGTTATAGTTATAGTTTTCCTTAGTTATGATAAAAGATAAAGTAGATATAAATATTGTAACTATAATTCTTACTTGATAACCTGTTTTGTTATATGTAATTTTACTATGTTAAAATTAAAACCTTCCTTTTTATTTAAACAGAAAAAGGGAGGTGATGTGGGATTCCCCTCTGTATGCTGTGAATACCATTGGTTAATAAAGGAACTGCTTTGGGCCTATAACAGAGCTATAGGGGAACAGAGCTAGGCAGGGAAAACTAAACTGAATACTAGGAGAAATGAGGCAGAGTCAGAGAGAAGCCATGTAGCCCCACCGGAGACAGACAGAACTTTAGCTGGTAAGTCACAGCCATGTGGCGATACACAGATTAATAGAAATGGGTTAAATTAATATGTAAGAGTTAGCCAATAAGAAACTAGAGCTAATGGGCCAAGCAGTGATTTAATTGATACAGTTTCTGTGTAATTATTTTGGTTCTGGGTGGCCAGGACGAACAAGCAGCCCCCTCCAACAGAGGTGTGTGTGTGTGTGTGTGTGTGTGTGTGTGTGTGTGTGTGTTTACATCGTAGTCTAATACATGGTAGCACATACCTATAATCACAGCATTTGAGGCAAAACAAACAAAAACAAAAAACATCCTGCCAGATACTTGCTAAAAACATTTTTTTAAAAAAGTGGTCAATGAGATTGTTCAGTGGTTAAGAGCGCCTGTTCCTGAGCCAGATGACCTGAGTTCAGTCCCAGGACTCACATGGTGAAAGGAGAGAACCAATTACACAAGTTGTCCTCTGACCTCCACATGCATACAGTGGCACACACATGCCTATATACATACATAAGCACACAAATACATGTAAAAATAACTTTAGAAAGAAGGGAGGGAAGAGGGAAGGTGGGAGAAAGAAAGAAAGAAAGAGAGAGAGAGAGAAAGGAAGAAAAGACTACTCTCTTTAAAAAAATATCTTAAATCTAATTTGTATGAGTGCCTGTGTATGTGTCTCTGCACCACATGTGTGTCTGGTGTGCGCAGAGGCTAGAAAAGGATCCCCTGGAGCTAGAGCCAGAGATGGTTATAAGCCACCATGTGGAGGGGTGGGAACTGAACCCCAATCGTCTGGAAGAGCAATATGCAGTCTTTTTTTTTTAAATATTTTTTATGGTTTATTTAACTTTTATTTTATGTGCATTGGTGTGAAGGTGTCAGATCCCCTGCAACTGGATCTTCAGACAGTTGTGAGCTGCCATGTGGGTGCTGGGAATTGAACCCGGGTCCTCTGAAAGAGCAGTCAGTGCTCTTAACCACTGAGCCATCTCTCCAGCCCTGTAACATGCAGTCTTAACCACTGAGCCATCTTTCCAGACCCAAAAGACCATCCTTGATCCGTTCTAGTATGCAGAGGAGGGAGTTAAGGAAGACCTCGAGTATCAGGCTAATGTCGTACATGGCAGAAGTGATTTCACTGAACTCCCTCCTGCACTGTCAGCATTAATATTTCGTAGTCACCATACTACCCCATTGCACAGCTTTTCTCCTCTCTCAAGCTGGTATAAGTACACTGGTGTTTATTATCATACATCCCTGGACTGTGTCCCCAGACTAAGTGATGTGTGACTGTGGTAGCTCTGGCCATCAACATCAAGATGACAAATCAACTTCTGGGTTAGAAAAGCCCAGATTCATATTTTTCATCCCTCTGTCCTTCCATTTTCATTAGAAGCCCACGGAACAGCATGGGCTTGTGGTTTTCATAGGCAATACTAAGGCTGCTCCTCCATAAGTAAATCACAGCGGGCTTGGTTGCAAGTTACAGAAGATGCTGCTTCTATTTATTTTTAATGATAAATGGGATGGGAGATGGCTCAGCAGTTAAGAACACTGGCTGATCTTCCGGAGACCCATTCCCAGTACTTACATGAAAGCTCACAACTGCAAGTCCAGTTCCAGAGGACCTAACAGCCTCTTCTGGGTTCTGTGAGCACCTGCACATGGTGCACAGACATACATGTGGGCAAAACACCCCCTCCCACTATGTGGTTGCTGGGAATTGAACTCAGGACCTTTGGAAGACCAGACCATGCTCTTAACCGCTGAGCCATCTCTCCAGCCCCACAACACCCATACACATAAAAATAATTCTTAATCGGAAACAATGGGACTTGCTGAGTCATGTAGAAGGAAGTCCAGAAATAAGGTGGACTTAGAGTTAGTTAATGAGAAGCTCAGCTAGACAAACAGCACTGTGTAGCAAGATCTGACTCAGAAAACAAAGCAAGATGGAAGTAATCACAGAATATAGACTTGTAAAAGGCCTTTGACCCTTTGAATCATCTGGAAGCAAGTCAAGTCTCAGCAGTGAGGTAGACAGAAGTTCTGTTTGTTTGGTTTTGAGACAGGGTCTTACACGGTAGCCTGGGATGGCCCCAGGCTTAAGATGATCCTGCTGTCATCGCCTCCTGTGAGCAGACTAGAGGCTTCTATGATCATACCCAGCTAGATCTGAGTTCCTTTCAGTGATGAAACTGCGAGAGCTGAACCTTTCTGAGCTATAGTATTGTCTCAAAATGTGGGTTTTATAAACCATAAAAACAAGCCATTGAAGTGGTTTAGGGAGAAACACACCTGCAGTGCAAGCCCGAGGACCTGGGTCCAACCCACAGAAACCACACAAAGATGGAAGGAGAGAACCAAATGCACAAAGTACGGCAATGTCCACACATCACACACAGGACACTTTTTAAAGTAAAAAAAAAAAAAAAGAAATTATGAATACCCTGCAGCAAGGGTTATCTGGAGACAAGAAGGAGAGCATCCGAAACATGGTTCACTTTCAAAAATGGTGGCTGTCACCTAGTCCAAAGGCCTCAGTTCACAGAGGAGACAATACTTCACAGAGGAGAAACTAGGCCACATTAGTTACTTTTCTATTGCTGTGGTAAAACACCGTGACCAAGGAAACTTGTAGAAGAAAGAATTCACTTGGGTTCCTGACTCCAGAGGCCTACAGCAGTCCATGATAATGGAGCAAAGGCACAGCAGCAGGGGCAGGAAGCTGCGGCTGCACATCTGGAATATAAGCAAGACACAGAGAGGGCAAGCTGGGAACGAAGAGGCTTTTTTTAAAAAAAATTATTTTACTTTATGTGTATAAATGTTTTGCCTGTGTGCATGCCTGTACACTGTGTGTGTGCCCATTGGATCCCCTGGAATCCTGGGGTTGCAGATGTTTGTGAGCCACATGTGGGTGGTGGGAACCACAGTGCTCTTAAGATGTGATGTCTTTAACCCTAAAGCTCCACCTCCAA
Source organism: Ondatra zibethicus (assembly GCA_004026605.1). Taxonomy (NCBI): domain Eukaryota; kingdom Metazoa; phylum Chordata; class Mammalia; order Rodentia; family Cricetidae; genus Ondatra; species Ondatra zibethicus. Next base: position 72,445 of record PVIU01005044.1, read on the forward strand.
CGCTGTACTTACTCCAGAAGACACACCTGCTAGACCTCCCCAAACGGTGCCACCTAACTGGGAATCAAGTGTTCAAATACTAGAGCCTATGGAAAGCATTTTCATTCAAACCACACAAGGACTTTGGTGTCTTAGAAGTTTGACAGTTGGCCCAGGATCACAGAGGGAGAGGTGACCTGATAGCAAGTGTCCTATCTTTTGGTTCACTCCTATATGGCATTACCCCTCTTGATCTGATTGCTTCGAACCTGACAGATGCAAAGCCCAACATTCACTGACATTTCAGGCAGAGCTTTTAGGTTGACCTTTCATTTCTTTCTGATGAATTTGAGCAAATTAATTTGGAGTCATTTCATACTAATGCAAATATCTTTAGGAAAGATACCCAAAGTTGTTGGTGTATATTTCCTTTTATCGAAGACTTCCTCTCATAATTTTTGTTGTTGTTGTTATTCGACACAGGGTTTCTCTGTGTAGTCCTGGTTGTCCTGGAACTCCCTCTGCACAGCAGGCTGGCCTTGAACAGAGATCTGTCTGCTTCTGCCTCCTGAGTGCTGGGATTAAAGGCATGAGCCACCACACTTGGCTTTTCCTCTCACAAAATTTAGAAAACACTGACAACATATTTAAATTTCACACCTGGGTCTGGCAAATAAATCATCTCCTACAAAGGCACCTTCCACCAAGCCTGACGACTGAGTTCAATCCCCAGGCCCCACGTGGTGGGAGGAGAGAAGTCTCCTGAAAGTTACCCTCTGACCACTGGTGCACTGTGGCTTAGGAGCACCCCCCCCCCAGACACATGCGCGCACACACACACAAGTAGACAAATAAATACAACAGTGGAAAGAGAGAATTGACATGCAAAAGTTGTCATCTGACCTTCTCACACATGCGCTCTTAGTTACTTTCCTATTGTTACGACAAAAGAGAGCATTTATTTGGCTTACAAATTAGGGTTAGAGTCCATGATGGCAGAGCAGAGATACGGTGGGAGGAACAGTTGAGAGCTCACATCCTCTTCCTCAAGCAGGAGGCAGGGAGCACACAGGGAATGACATGAGTTTTTGAAAGTACAAAGCCCCGTCCCCAGTGACACATCTCCTTCAACAAGGTCATATTTCCTAATCTCCCAAACGGGAGCCTATGGGGTCCTTCTCATCAAACAATCTCTCTGTGTGTCTCTCTGTCTCTGTCTCTCTCTCTCTCTCACACACACACTACATAGTAGATCTTTGTACGTGAGAGAAAACAAGTTAAAAACAACTATAGAATGTGGCAAAGGCACCTGCTGCTCAGCCTGAGGACTTGAGTTTGATCCGTTGAACCCACATGTGGAAGGAGAGAACTGACTCCTGCAAGGTGTCCTCTGACCTCCACGTGCATGCCGCAGCTTGTCCATACAAACAACAAATAAACGTAAGTTAAAAATGTAAAGCCAAAGCCAAATGCCCATAAATTGTTGATTGACTTGCTTACTAATTGTTGGTTGACTGTGCGTAGCTGCATGCGCTCGAGCACTCACTGTAGAAGACGGATTCATGCACGGAGCTGAAAAAGAGAAGCAGCATTGTTCTGTAAACATAAAAACTCATCGGAGCATGGTGCAGCCGTGGAGAACTGAGACCAGCAGCTGTGACCACACCCTTACGGTTCAGGATAAAGCGTATGGCTTCGTCAGAGCAAGTGTGGAATCTGAGGCAGAAGTAAGCACCACAGAGGCCAGAGGTCATCCTGGCAACCTCTGAAACTGATGAACAAACTCGCCAGTATCTGAACCTGAGCTCTCTCCTGAGCAGCCAGCATAACATTGCTTTGCTTTTAGTTGTAAGCTAAAATTGAAAGACAGAAGTGAAGCTAGGTAGAGTAGTACATGTCTGCAGCACCAGGCTTGGAAGGTAAAGGCACGAGGGTGCAGAGTTCACTCTTGGCTACATACTGTGCTGAAAGAGAGATCCTGTCTACAAAAACAAAGACAAAAAGCAAAACCCAAAACACTACAAAATACACAAACAACAGAAGGACTAGTAGGCTGGCTTAGTGGGTGGGGCCCCTTTTCCTGAAGAACTGAATTTGATCTCTGAAATACACAAGGTGGGCAGGAGAAACTGGACTCCTTCAGATTGTCCTGGGGCAGAGGGTCTTGCTCTCTAGTCTCCCATGTGCACATCCATGTACACACACACTTTATATAAAAATACTATATATACATATATATCTTCATATAAATAAAGCAATAGATGAAGATAATTTTAAAACAAACAATACATATACACACATTTTATTTGTAATTTATACATAATGAATATACATGTTATATGGTACAGTGTAATGTGACAATAAATATATACAATGTGAAAAAATATCAGACTGGGCAGTGTAGGGTACACCTCTAATCTGAGCACTCATGAAGCAGAGGCAGGTGGATCTCTGTGAGTTCCAGGTCAGCTAGTGCTATATAGTGAGATCTTGTCTCAAAAAAAAAAAATCCAAAACAAACAAATACAAACAAACACCTCAATACACACATAAACATGCCACATTGTTCCAGTCCTTACTGGGATGCTTGCACACAGCTGTAACTGGGCCTGAAGGTCGATGAAGGACCCAGAACCCCCTGGAGCTATTGCCTCCTTTCCTGTTTAACGGTTTACTGGGGGACTCTCAGAATTGTGATTGGGGATTTTTTTTGACATTATGATTTATGTATATAATAAAGACGAAAGCCAGTCTTGTGTGATTTATGGATTATACCAGGAAGTATGCAAGAGGAGCTCAGAGCATCTTCTGGTGATAAAATGCAATTAAGTGCTAAAAAAAAAACCCAAAACCAATAGCAACCAAAACTTCACATTGATGGAGATTGGCACACAGGAACCAACTGATGGCCCCAAGTCCCAGAGCTGGGATGATTTACCAGCAGAGTGTGCTGGATTATGGCCCAAAGGGTAAAATAAATATACACAATATCATACTGATACGTGAAAATGACTGAGTAAATGAATAATTGGGGGTGATAGGCAAATCTTCATTCAGAAGGCTTTCAGACAGCTCACATTGATTCTCTGCTCCCAACATGGAGAGCAGCTCCCTTCTGCTTCTGTGTGTGGTACACATCATAACTTCCTTCCAAAGGGTTCGGTACAGGATGAATGAAGAAGAAAGAGTAACATCACAGAAAAGAATCTGGTGTCTTAGCAACAATTTGTTGATTAAAAAAGCCCACAATGACCAAAGGCAGTTTAGAGAAGATAGGGTTTATTTTGACTTAAGGTAACAGACAGAAATCCCTCCTGTTGGGGAAGACATTGCATGGAGGCAGGAGCAGGAAGCAGAGGGCACAGGAAGTGGAATAAACCTGTTTTATTGACATACTTCCTCCAGCAAAGCCTTGCATCTCCCAAAGGTTCCACAGTGTCCTCAAATAGCGCCGCCAGCTGGGGATGAAGAGTTCAAATACGTGAGCCCGTGGGGGGCATGTTTCACTTAAACCACCGCACCTGAAGAGCAGCCCGTGCTCATCACCAGGTGTTACAGCAGTAAACCATGCTGATGCTTGGCTCCTTGATAAGATGGGCTCCTCTTTAAACCCGTGACCCCAATCTAATCGTGAGAAAAAACTTCAGACAAATTCCAGGGAGGGGCCATCCTATAAAACACCTGGCAGTGTTTTGAAAACTCTCTGTATAGAGGAATCCAGACTGGAATAGTACACTCCTATAACCCCAGCATTCTGAGGGCTGATATAGGATTCGAACCCACTCTAAGCTACAGTGCAAGTGCCAGGCTAACCTGAAGAAAAATCCATCTCAAAACAAGCAAACAAAAAGAAGCGTACAAGGGCAGTACACTTTGCATGCATCACAGGCAAGAGAAGACAGAGGAGCCTACGACATGACATGATTCCCTGGGTAGGAACCCTCTACACACACATGGACATTAGGAGAAAACCAAGGGAATCAGAATAAAGAATAGACTTGGGTAACAATGGTGAGGAAGCTGTGCCAGGGCACATAGGGGCCTGAGGCAGGAGCCTGGTCAGCTTGGCCTACATGGTAAGACTTTGTCTCAAGGAAAAATATTAATATTTTTGTATTAAATGCCATAAATATACCATACGAAGAAGTTAATATATGGAATTGGGTGCCTGACATATGTGGATGCTTGGTGTGTTTTCTAAGTTTTTCTTTGAATATAATTGGTTTTAATTTTATTTGTTTTTAATTTGGGGAGGTTCAAGACAGGGTTTCTCTGTACACAGAGAAAAGTGCCTGGCTTTATTTTTAATTTTTATTTTATATGTATGGGTGTTCTGCCTTTATGTATATTGTGCACCATGAGACCAAAAGAGGGTGTTGGATCCCCTAGAATTAGAGTTATAGACGTTTGTGAGCTGCCATGCGGATGCTGGGGATAGACCCCAGGTTCTCTGGAGGAGCAGCAGTTACTCTTAACCACTGAGCCATCTCCTTAGGCCCATAAAATTGGGTGGTGGTGCTTTAATCCCAGCACTTGGGAGATAGAGGCAGGCAGATCTTTGTGAGTTCGAGGCCAGCCTGGTCTACAGAGCTCGTTCTAGTACAGCCAGAGCTGTAACACAGAGAAACACTGTTTTGAATTCCCCACCGTCCCCTCCCCCCCAAAAAAGGGGGATAAAAAAGTCTATCAGGAAGTTCTGGGTTTGATAGAGATCCTAACTCAAAGAATAAGGTAAAAGAATACTTGAGGATTGTTCTCATCATCAACCTTGGGCCTACACGTGCACTCAATCCCCTGTGTGTGCCCACATACATGCTAACATGTACACACGCATGCACATCACATTCACATGAAGAATAAGGTCTGTTAGAATGCACTCACATAAGCAGTACTATAATTCCAGCATATGGATGCAGAGGTAGAAGGAGTTAGGCTGTCCACAGCTACATAGCAAGTTGAAGGTCAGCCTGTGCTACATGATACCCTGTCTTGAAACGCCAAAAATAAAAACGAAGGATCTGGGTGTGGTGACACTCACCTGCTATCTCAGAACTTGAGAGGCACCAAGAAGAGGATCAGTAGTTCCAGGTCATCCTTGGAGGCATAGTGATTTCGTGGCCATCCTGAGCAACAGGAAATGCTGTCTGAAAAAAAATAAAGCCTGATTCAGTGCTTAAGACTGAATATTGCTTTTGCAGTACTAAGTTCAGTTCCCAGCACCCACATGGGCAGCTCATAACTGCCTGTAACTCCAGCTTCATTAAAATAAAAAAATGAAGCTCTAAAAACACCCACTGAGATAAACACAACAACCCCTCCAAAAGTATGTATGTGACTTAAGAAGTTTAAGGAAAAAATGATGCTATTTATAGTGGCAACTTAGAGTGTTTTTCGCCCTCTGTATTAGACAGAAGTTGGGCACATGTGTGGCAGAGACCACAGCATATTTATGTATGTGTTGAAGGATCCTGAAGATGTTCCTGTTAAACGACTAAAGCATTCCACATCCATTATAAAATCCTTATACAGTATATATTCCACATCCATTATAAAATCATTATACAGTATATATTTGTAACCACTGGTGGACTATTCTTCGCCTAGCGGAATCGGGAGCCTTGTTTTTGTCCGTTTGACTCACTTTCGACTAGAAGGTTTGTGGTTCCTGGCAGTCTTCGCCTACCTCTTGTCAAGCTAAAATAGATAACTTCTCCCTTTGTTTGATCTTAGCATTTGTGATGGATAAATAATTGATCAACATAGGGATTCTGGCAATATATTTAGCTTCTGCTCAGCACTATACTATTTTTAAATGTCCTCAGGCATCAACTCAGAATGACATCCAAAGGCTGTCAGCTGCAGACAGAGACAGGGACAAGTGACAGGCCTGCATTAGGATCATAAGACGTGAAACACCATGGGAGCAATGACAGTTGTCAGTTTCACTGCTGTCTAAAGAATTGGTCTACCTTGTGTTTTATAAAAACCCTGTAAACGTGTCTCATAAAACCATAATCTCTTTGAGGGCAGAATCCTTCCAGTCTCAACAGAATCCAACTTGGAACAGAAACTTCAAAAATAAATCGAAGAAAAAAAAATATATAAAATTTAAATATTTAAATTTTTGTTGTGGGGCACCTGAGTTCAAGTCCTCAGGACCCACATGAAGCAAGGGGTGGTAGTGCCCATTTGTAATCCTATGGAGAGATGGGGGCCGAGACAGAAGAATCCCACGTGCATGGTGCACACAGCAGTGAATAACTAGAGACCCTGTCTCAAGACAATGCCAATGGTGAACACCAACACCAGAGATGTAGCACGATTAACAAAAACTCAGACAGAAATTGGGGTTCAACCTGAAGGCCAGAAAAGCAAAATAGTCAGCCATTGGCTCTTACCTTGACCTCAGTCTGAAATGGCGATCCTGTCTCCAGGAATCTAAGAACGAGACTGTGTGTGAGAGCTGTCTCCTCCCGTTTTATAATCCTCTCTAGGGCTAGAATTAAAAGCATGCACCACTACTGCCTGGTTTCTATGACAAACTAGTGTGGCTACTGGGATTTAAAATGTGTGTCACCACTGCCTGGTCCGTAAGGCTGACCAGTGGGGCTGTTTTACTTTCTGAACTTCAGGCAAGCTTTATTTATTTATTTATTATTTATTTATTTATTTATTTATTTATTTATTTATTTATTTATTTATTTTTCCCACCCTTTTTGTCAAGGGAAAGCTTTATTTATTAAAATACAAATGAAATGTCACTATAGAGGTTGTCATTGACTGACCTCCACACGTGCACAAGGGCACAGGGGCCGAACTCTCACACACAAACATGTGCACGAATGCATATATCATACCTACACATAGACACGAGTTAAATAATACATACATACATAAGATTTTATTGTGCATTGGATATGGAGATGAACTGCCTGTAATTCCTGTGCAAGAATATCAAAGTCGGGGTTATCCAAGGCTATAATGAGTTCAAAGCTAGCTTTGATTACATGAGACCCTATACTCTTCCCCCCAAAATAAATAAAATTAAATTAAAACAGCAAACCAAATTGGGATAAAATTATTTAACATGATAGTATAAAAGTAATATATAATGTAAATAAAATATAATATAAATTAATATAACATAAATATACTATTCAGCATTAACTATTGGAACAGCATTACACAGACACTCTTTGGAATTTACCTTACATAATTGAGAATTGATACCTACTAATTAATAACTTCGTGTTTCACTTACATCCAGCCCTTGACAGTCACCATGCTACTCTGATTTTTTGAGTATTTTTGATACCTCATCTTATCAGTTACTTGCCTGTTGCTATGAAAAAACACCCGACAAAAGGAACTTAAGGAAGGAAGTGTTTATTCAGACTTAGGGTTCCAGAGCCCCGCCAATTATGGCAGAGAAGGAATAGTGATGCGAGCTTCAGGGAACTGGCCAGTTTGTATCCAAAGTCAGGAAGCAGGGAGAAATGGATGCTGGTGCTTGGTGCAGTTGGCCCTTTTTATTCAGTTCAGGACCCCAGCTCATGGAATAGTGCCACCCAAATTTATGGTGGGTCTTCACACGTCAATTAACATAACCTAGATAATCCCTACTGTTATTCCTAGAAGCCAACAGAGCAGGCTCTTATTGTGTAGTTCTAGTGGACAACCACAAGCAATACCTTATTGCTTATGTTGTTTTGGGTGCATCTGGTCTCTCTGCAAACAATAGCTCATAAGAGGTATCCCACATCTTGGCATTGAGATTGTCAGTTGGCAGCGCTTCTTCTGAAGACTTCACTTTGTAACATTTAGATTTCTACATAAAGGCTCCCACTGCACAATGAGTCTTCAATGAGTCTTCACACTGCACACACAGTGTGTACCATGTGGCCCAGATGTGGGGAAAACCGTATCACCAAGATCTGCATGAGTACCCTGCTACCGAAGCACAACGAAAGTGCCTAACGATACCTCAGAACATAGCCCACTGTTAGTCCAGGCTGGGCTGTGTTTATGAAAGAATACCTGAAACTCTTCATTAAGAAGGTTAGTTTTACTCAGCCCCTACTCAGGGCAGAACTGGAACAAAACTAAGAATAGCGTAAGTCAGAGATGCCTCTGTTCCCTGCTCCCCACAAGACAATGCAGCCTCCTTTCCCCGAGAGTAATTCAGCCTCTTTTATAGCACACTCCACAGGTACGTCTGGTAAGCTCAGGGTTTTATCACACAGATTTCTAATATGAGCCCATTCAAGATCTGTGCCTGGCTTCCTTACTAAGGGACTGTGCCCTGGTCTCACTACTGGTGCCTTCCTGAGGCTTGACTGGGCCTAGGTATTCTGAACAAGAGGCCACACTGAACCCTCTGAGGCCAAGTGTGCAGGGCGTCAGCCACTGTTCTATTGCTGTGAAGACACCATGACCACAGCAACTCTTAGAAAAGTAAGCATTTAGCTGGGGCTGTCTTACAGTTTCACAGGTTTAGTCCATGGTCATCCTGGCAGGGCACACATTCTGTTGTCAGCACACAGGCAGACATGGTGCTGGAGGAGTAGCTGAGAGTTTTACCTCTGTATTGACAGGTAGCAGGAAGAAATACTGGACTTTGGATCTTCCAGGCTTCTGAAACCTCAAGGCCCACCCCCAGTGGCACACTTTCTCCAACAAGGTCACATCTCCCAATTCTTTTAATCCTTTCAAATAGTGCCACTCCCTGGTGACTATATGAGCCTATTTCGGGCCATTCTTACTCAAACCACCACACAGATGTAGGGGTAAACATCTCAACCACACTGAGTGTTTCTGTCAACCAGCTTCCAGGACTATGCATTTCTCAACCAGAGTTTTATAAAGCATGTGAGCTTTATAAAAGATGTAAACACACATCTCCTATCTTGGGGTTCTCTTCTCAGTCCACAGTGGCTGGAGATACCTTTCTGGCCATTCTTCATAGGTAGTCAAGTGCCCCACCCTCAGCATCTCATAAGCCAGACAGACCAAGCCTCTAGTTACACTGGCGAGTGCAGATCAGGTATCCAGATGATTTCCTGCATGCTGGGAATCCCATCTTGGATTTAGGATGTGCTATGCACTAAGTAACAAGGAAGCTGCAAGAAACTTAACTAAATTGCAGACACCCTTTGCCATCACGCTGGCACCAGAGGCTGGGGAAGAGACAATGTTACACCTGAAGCGGAAGCTTTATTTTCTGGTTATGCCCAGGGGAGGGAGACTAGCTCTTGCCAGTGACCTGCATGTGTCATTCACTAAATGCCTTGGTGCTTACTATCAATCGTCAATTTGACAGGCTCTAGAATCATGCAGAAGACAACTTTCTGGGCACCCCTGTGAGGGGTTCTCTGGATTAGCAGTCTTTGGAAAGTTTCAGAAACCAGGACCTTAGAGAAATGTAAATCATACTGTATCGGTGGAGGACTAACAATCGTTTTCCCGATGCTGTTTTTCTTTCTTCTCTATGGCTTAGAATAGGTGATGAGAGTCCCTCGGTCCATGCCAGGCTCTTCATAAAAGTCCCTCTTGGTGGGTGCACTTAACTTACAAAAACTTCTAGCACTTGTAATCAGATAGCCAGCATTTATTATTAAGCAGTCACTCAATAGGCCAGGCTTGGGGATGCACCGTTGTCCTTGTATGCATTTAAATCTTCACTTTCGAGGCCCAGAAGCTCCCACAATTTGAGAGCATCTTCCTTATTATCCCGAATCTCAAAGATTATTAACTAGAAAGTTCTGTGCTATACTTAGGGATTTCTCTCAGCTGTCTTACCGCTTGGAAACTTTTGCTTTGGTGACTTGAATGAGAACTGTCCCCCTCCGACTCACGGATTTGAATACCTGGGTCCTGGTTGGAGGTGCCCTCTGGAGAGATTTCCTTGCTGGAGGAAGTACGTCACCAAAGGCGGGTCAGATTTGGGAGTTTGTAGCTTTACCTCCCATTCTCGTCTCGCTCCCTGTTTTGTGTTTGCAGTTGAAGATGTGGCCTCTCTGCTTCCCACTCCGGAGCCATCTGCCGCCATGCCTCCCCTGCTGCTATGGATTCCCACTCCGGAACCATAAGCCAAAATAAATTATTTCTTCCCTAAGTTGCTTTTGGTCCTAGTGTTTTACCACAGCAACAGAAAAAGTGACCAATGTACTGGCAATGCTTTTATTGGTGCTGTCAGCCACACGAGGGCAATTTTATTAGCATTTAAAAGAAAAACCGCAGGGCAGGCAAGCAATGAAACCTCATCTGCTGCCCCAGGAGGACAATGGAGGAGAGAAAGGAAAAAGTCATGCCACTTAAATTGGCAGAGGTCAGACACATGGTGGACAAGCAGCAACATGACAGGGAGGGGAGCTTTGGAGAGAAGGTAAGGGAGCCGGGAATGTTGGGGCAGGGAAAGCACAAAGTGTTCAGGAAAACATACTTGAAAAAGTGACAGAAGAAAAGGAAAAGTCGTGCTTTTCTGAGTAACCCAGAAAAGCTGACAAACATATGGCCTCCATGTGACTTTGGTCCCTAAGCTATAGCCTTAGCTGCTGTTTTATGCAGGGTTTTACATAGCTGGCTGGCTTGGGACTCCCCATGTAGTCAAATACGGTCTTAAACTGATGCTTCTGTCTCTGCCTCCAGAGCACTAGATGACAGGCATATCCTGCCATGACCAGCTTTCATTGGCTCCGATCTGAACAGGGTTGGTTCCCTTGGAACTCAGGCTAAAAGTTGACTGCCACCATGGAGGTGCTGGGAGGTGACTGGCTTGTTCAGCAGGGCCAGTGCCTCCCTGCTGGGCTGACAAGTCGGGTTGCACAGTGGGGTCACTCCTTGAGCTTTGTCACGTTTGAGAACATCTGCTTGGCCTTCTGCTTTTCCACTATCTGTGGTGCGGTGCACAGCCTTGCCAAAGTGGCTGTCCTGTCTTGGGGGTCCAGCACCTAGAACCAGGAACTAAATGAACTTCTTTCCTTTAGAAATGATCTAGGATCCGGTATTCTTAAGATCAGAAACCATGGCTTAGTGGTTTGAGTTAGACAAGTCCCCCATAGGCCTCACGTATTTGAACACTTGGTCCCCAGCTAGCATTGTTGTTTGGGGGTTGGGATGATTGGGAGGTTTGGCCTTGCAGGAGGATATACATCCCTGGAGGTGGGCTTGAGAGTTTCTAGCCTCACCCTACTTCCAGTTCACTCTGTTTGTGCCTGAGAGGTGAGCTCTCCAGCTTCCCACCCCTCCCATCATGCCTGGCGCTTCGGGCACGCGTCTCCACGGTGATGGACTCATATCCCTCTGGAACTGTAAGCCATACTAGATTCTTTACTGCATAAGTTGCTTTTGGTCACTGGGTTTTATCACAGGGAAGTGACTAAGACAGCAGCCGGTGGCACTGAGCGGGCTGCTGCTGTGAAGAACCTGACCTTATTGGCGCTTAGAGGATGGCGGAAGGCATTGGGACTGCCGACTAGCAGAGCGGCTAAGGGCTGTCAGCAGTTAGCGGGGCTGTTCTGGCAGGAGCCTGGAAGACGGCAGTGCTGAGAGAGATGCAGATGGTAGAGGCCCAGCTTATGCGTTTCAGAGGGGAAACACAGTCTACATGGGCAAGTGGGCTGGATGCCATTTGTGTGGTTTCAGCAAATCATCTGGCTTTGTTTTCAGACCACCATGCCAAATGAATGGGCAAGACCATTGCTTATAGCCTCCCTGGCTACCCCAGAGGGCAATGGTTTCCTTCTCTCATGTTACATCAGCAATTTTCCAGTCCTCCATGGCTAGGAAGAAAACAGCATGTCCTTGGGGATGTCTTCCATGGGCCTTTGTTTGGATGGTGTCCACCACACTTGGGGGCTCCCTAGGGAAGCTCTTCAGCAATGTAGACATGTCATACAGTCAGTGCACAAATGACTGAGACTGAGTACTGTCACTGAGCTTTGTGAGCCAAGCACTACAGCCCCCCCACTCCTCCCCTGAATCACCTGCCTAACAGTGTCTGGCAATCACTGTTGTGACAGCTTGGCAACCTGAGTTGGATTCTGGAACCTACATCAAGGTGGAAGGAGAGAGCAGACTCCATAAAGTTGTCCTTTGACCTCCACAGGTGAGTGGTGGCATGTGTGTCCCCCATCATGCACACATACATAATAACAAATAGATTAAATATGGTTGAATGGCTAGATTAAGGCTTGGGGTTTTCAGGGTTCTTCTCACTGTAGGCCTACTCATAGGGCTGCCAAACATCTACTCAGCGTTGCAACCTTTGTGGTACCTCAGTAAGAATTAGAAGACGTCCTGGGAAAACAGTTACCCTAAAGCCAGACACTCTTTGATGGTTTGTACCCTGAACTGCAATGCTGTAGTTCTGTGTGTGTGTATTTGTGCAGACCAGAAGTCAGCCTCCAGTGTCTTCCTTGGTCACTATCCACCTTGTTTTCCGTTTTTGTTTTTAAAAACTCTCACTTGGCCTGGAACTCTTGGATTAGGCTAGGCTAGTTGGTCACATGCTCAGTACTTGTTTTGTGGGTTCTTTTCAGATCCTCATGACTTTTCCACCTGAGCCATCTCCCCACTCCTAGCCATATATATATATTTTACTGTGTTGTAATTTCCTCTAGTACCTCCAAAGAACATTTTCTTACATTTTGTTGTTTTTCCAGTTGTTTCTTTCTAGTTGCAGGGTGGCTCTGCCACTTTCAGAAGATGTGTACCGCAGGCCCTATTAAAATTTTATAAGATATTATAAGATAAGCATAGTAAACAAGATGTAGGCTTTTAGAAAGAGTAATGCCACTCTCCGTTTATTTTTTTGTTGGCAAAGACATTATTAAAATACTTTCTAAATGACTGAGAAACAAGGCAGATGGCCAGTGAGGATAAAGGGACATAGACGGGCAATCTACAAACTGCACAGTTAACCCTGAACAATGGAGATGAAAGAAACACTTACCAAATTAGGCTGAGCAGCCGCTCTGGTGGAAGGGCAATCCCATTTTCACCGGCTAGCTGTTGTTCACTCCCTGCGGCAAACTTCTCTTTATGTAAAGAATAAAGTAATCAGGCACTTCAGCAGGTGGGATGGAGCTTTCCTTTCACCTCTTCCGGGGGTGAGAGGTGGGAGTGGGAGTGTGGGGGTGTTGTAAGGACCTTATGGCACAGCAGGGGTGTAGGCAGGATCAGGCTGAAAGGACAAGCCAGGCAGGTGACCTTAAGAAGGCCTAGAGAGACAGGTGGGACGACTCAGTGAAACACTTGCCTTTGGAGTACCAAGACCTGAGTCTGATCTTCAGAACTTGCCAAAAACAAAACAAACAAATAAAAATACAGTAAGGTATGGGGGCATGCCCCTCTAATCCCAGTGCTGCAGAAACAATGATAGGATTCTTGGGGTGTGCTAGCCAGCCAGTCTGACCACATTGATGAGCTCCAGTGCAATGGGAGACTGTCTTAAGGGAGGTGGATGACATTCTTGAGGATGACATTGAGGTTGTCCCCCAGCCTCCGTAGTCACGCACGGGTGTACACGGATGGACCTGCATTCACATGTATCAGTATTAGAGCTGAGTCAGGAATCTAGACTGAATACCGCTGTGGCTTGGGCCAGGGGAGCCAGCCAGAGTGGGTACCACTAGGAAGGCTCTAAGACCTTGGTAGCTTAGCAGGCCATGGCACCCAGGGGAGGCCAGCCCACCTGGGTAGGGCAACAGTCGCTAGAAGCATTTGATGAGATGCTATAACTGGGGCATTCTGCTTCCATTTCCTTCCTGTCCAGAGCCAGCTACATTTTAGAGGTGACCAGTCCCAAGGAAGGCAAGGGCTAAGCAATTCATATTGGATTCTGTGGGCAGAGAGGGAAGCAAGATTACACACCTCCTGGAGGAAACCAAGTCTAGGGTTATTTCTCTGGGTTCATCCTATTTCTCTTCCTTAGCTGACAATTCCTTCAGGGCAGAGATAATGTTTGCTGAAAATATCTCCCAGGGAGAGGGGGTGGTAGGTGAATATAATCAAACTGTGCTGAATGAAATTCTCAAAGAATGAATAAAAAAATCATTTTTAAAAGGATAAAAGTATCTCCCACTGTGCTGACTTGAAACTAAAAGAGATTTAAAAACACAAGCAGAAAATCGTAAGTAAAAAGTAAAAAGCAAAGAGGGAATTGCTGGCTCTCTTTGCCTCTCATAACAATGGCCTATTGTGGGCTGCTGTGCATCTATCTGACCAAAGGGAACAGGCCAGAACAAGCCTAGCTCACTTCCCCGACTCCCCTACCTCTAAGGAACAAGCTATACACGCAGCATCTCTAAGTTCAAGGAATCTGGCCTGATCTCATCCTTACCAAAGCTGGAATTCCTTGCAAAACGCTCTTATCCACTGGTTGGCAAGACTGTACCAGTAATGTCAGGGCATTCCTTTTATTTCATCTTATTGTGAATTAAAATACACTCAGAAGCCAGGTGGTGGTGGCTCAGGACTGTAGCCCAGGACTCTAGAGGCTGAGGCAGGAGGATTGGGAGTTCCAGAACAGGGTGAATTACATAGTAAGGTTTCTCAAAAAAACAGTAACCTGCCTCCAGAAGTCAAAGCAGCCATTGGAGGAGGAGAGAGGGGTGGATTGGGAAGTTGGGAAGAGCAAAGGAATCAACAGAGTGTGAGGAGAATGTAATGGCAACCGCGAAACAAGTTGGGTGTCCCTTCAAACACTGTAACCTCAGCTGTAAGGGGGCAGAGACATAAGGGTGGCTGGGGCTTGCTGCCTTCAAGCTGAGCTGAGAAGACCCCGGGGTTCAAAGAGAGAAAGTCAGCAGAGAGTGGTAGATAGAGGACCCCTGAGAGGGACAGAGGACACCCAACACCATCTTTTGGCCTCTGAGCACAAACTGGTGCATACACACACACACACACACACACACACACACACACACACACACACACACAGACATACAAATACTCACCCAGACACATATGTACACAAACATACACATAAAATTTTACCATAAAATTAAAAAAACAAAGCAACAACAAAAACACTACAGTAAGCCAAGACTGGTGTACTTCAGTGGTAGAGAGTTTGCCTGGCATATGCAAACTGGATTTGAAACTCAGTACTGAAGAAGATAAATACATAAAATCTCTCCCTATATGAGCTATTAACTGGAAGTCAATGAACTACCACAATTAATTAAGCGTTCCTCCTAAGAGTGCTGCAAAATGCAGCTGCTTTGAGATTTATATTCATTAAATAATTTGTGCTTTGACACAGGAATCAAAGCAGAATAACTCAGGGTGAGTGAACTTTAACCAATTTATTAAAATGCAGGTGGGAGGCTAGGAAGAGGGCTCAGTGGCTAAGGGGACTTCACAGAGGTCTGGAACTTATTTTCCAGCACTGACATCAGGCCACTCATTGTCACCTGGAACCCTAGCTCTAAGGGATCTGACATCTTTGGGCTTCTGTGGGCACCGCACTCACACAAACACATGCATACATAGACACAAACACACATAAACCCAACCCAACCAAACAAAAAAAACATGGGAACTTCAGGCATTGGGGTGGGCTCTGGAGTTATCTCTTGGTAGTTTTTGAGCTGTCTGAGCTGTAATGTCCTCACGATGCCACAAGCATCATCAAAATAATCACTATTACAATCAGCTAGTATTTGACGAGCATCTTCCACATGCTTGCTGCTATGGTAAATGCTGTACATAGATGATCTGTGTTGTCTACACATTAACCCCATTTTAGAGATGTGAGACAGACTCCGAAGGGATAGCTAAACTGTCCAAAAACACACAGCCCCCGAGAGGGAGGTGGAATTCTGGTGTGAACGCTCTGAGCTGCACATCTTCAAATGAGCTGGATTTGTCATTTTAGATATAATCCCCTCCTATGCTGACCTCAAACTCAATGCCATCCTCCTGCCTCAACCTCTGAAACGCTAGGATTACAGGTAGCTCTAACTCATCTCTCCAGACAGAAATGTGGAAATTTACCCAAGGTCCCCGGAACTGCCTGAAATGCCTCGGGTACCACCTTTTAGAGCAGCTGGGTTTTTCATGTCTCTGACTCCCGGACCTGGAGATCCTGTGGCATGGACTGATATATTCATGCTACTTTCTCAAACATGAGCGATCGTCCTTCTTATCTATTCTACAGTCTACTGGGGCTGATATAGTCCTTCTCTGTTCATCTTAGGAACTCGGGAGTATCTCTACAAGTCCTGGATCTCTCCAGAAGTGAGACCTGGAAGGACAGTGGCTGGTGGCCCGGAACTGCTCCTGAGATCTGTGCTAATCTCAGGTGGATGGCCCTGTTGAGTGCTACTCTTGACTGCTTTCTTCATTTTCACTTCTACTTCCTTTTTGCAGCAAAGGAAAGCTGCTGAGCTCCAGGCCAAAGGGCTCAGATGGAACCAAAGCCGGTGCCCCAGGTTGTATCGTCCTTTGACTTTACCTGGATCAGTCAATCAGTCAATCAACACTCAATCAATCAAAGCTCTCAAGCTCTTCTTCAGCCACACGCTGGCCTCTCTTTCAGTCTGTTTTGCTACCATAATTTTCCCTTAGGATTTATAGTTATATGATAGCAATTAGAAGTATCTTTGCATTTTTCTTTTACAGCCCTTCCTAAAGCTAATGTATGGACAATTAAGAAGAGTTCCTTTCATGCTTGCCCAGAGCCTTAGGATCA
This sequence comes from Ondatra zibethicus, assembly GCA_004026605.1. Classification (NCBI taxonomy): domain Eukaryota; kingdom Metazoa; phylum Chordata; class Mammalia; order Rodentia; family Cricetidae; genus Ondatra; species Ondatra zibethicus. The sequence continues at coordinate 89,120 of PVIU01005044.1, forward strand.
GATGACTGGCTAATACTGCCTCCTAGTGTCTCAGGTAGGTGCTGCGCAGAGGGTGGATGTTTGGTTTCCAATGCTTAGGGATATGTATGTACCTGCTGTATAAACCTATGGTTTTAAAAGTTTTATGACCAAATAGATGCCAGGATCCCAAGTAATGAATGCTTGACTTTTCATGACCAGGATTAAAATCAAGTGCCAGAGCTCACCACCCTTCACCAGCCTGAAGGTGGGAGTGAGAGACCAAGAGGGAAAGGGCCTCCTCTCAGGAAAATATCTCTTTCCCCAAGTTTTAACACTGTCACATGAGCCCCCAAATGCTTCTGAGGACCACACCAGCATCTAAGGTGCCAGTTCACATTTAAACAATTCAAAATGGGGTTGGGGACAGGGAGGGTGCTGTGGATGTAATGCAGTTGGTAAAGTCCTGGGGTCCATCATCACACCACAAATTTGCTTGTTAGGGTACACACAAGTAACCCCAGAACACCTGCTGTTGGGGTGTGCACCTGCGACCCCAGCACACCTACTTTTGGGTGCACACCTGTAAGCCCAGCACACCTGCTGTTGGGGTGTGCGCCTGTAACCCCAGCAAACCTGCTGATGGGTGCACACCTGTAACCCCAGAACACCTGCTGTTGGGGTGTACACCTGTAACCCAGCACACCTGTTGTTGGGGTGTGCACCTGTAACCCCAGCAACCTGCTGTTGGGGTGCACACCTGTGACCCCAGCACACCTGTTTTTGGGGTGTGCACCTGTAACCCCAGCAAACCTGCCGTTGGAGTGTGCACCTGTAACCCCAGCAAACCTGCCGTTGGAGTGTGCACCTGTAACACCAGCACACCTGTTGTTGGGGTGCACACCTGTAAGCGCAGTAATCCTGCTGTTGGAGTACACACCTGTTAACCCCATTTGGAAGAGTGAAGCAGGAGGGTCAGAAGTTCAAAGTTGTCCTCAAGTTCAGGTTATCCTCATCTAAATACTCCGAGGTCATTCTCAGGCTAGTCTGAGATACCTGAGATTTTATCTATTGATAAATGAAGAAAGAAGGGTTGTTTTGTTTGTTTCTTGTCTTAGATTATTATACTATTCTGAGTGAACTGTGCTGCAGAGTTGTAAATCCAGCCTACTCCTACCCCCACCCCCTGTGAGTGCAAGCATGCATACCCTAGCCAGGACCAGGGTCTTGTAACTGGAGCTGAGCTGTCTTTAGGACCATGTAATTCTCTGTACAATGTCTTACATTAATGGGGAAGCCACACTTGGTTCAAGACTATTCATTTTCGTGCAATCCATCATGGATGTTGGTTTTGCCCTGAGACTGCAGGTTATGTATCTGGTCTTCTGGTGGTAGGATCTGCCACCTCTGCCCCCTTCTCTTCTACCTGCTTTCTTCCCACACCCTGGGTTTGGTGCTGTATTAGGTATTGAACCTGGCCTGGAACCAGAGTGTGGGAGGGAAATGGCAGAGAGGTGGAGGTGGCTGTCGAGATGCATCTTTTCCCTCTCCCCACAGACTAGGCCAGTGTGCTGCCTTGGGAGGTCTTTCTGCAGGGACCCCCATCAGCAGAGTGAGGCCCAGGCATGCTTTCTGTTATGATTACTTAGTGACCCTGCCCAGTTATCAATTTTCTTATTATGAAACAAATATTTACTTATTTATTTATTGGGGGTGAAGGTGGGGTTGATACATGAGCCACAGAATGTGTGTGGAGGTCGGAGGACAACCTGCCGGAGTCTATCCATTCCTTTCACCATGTGAGCTCCAAGGGCTGAACCAGCTGAGCTGTCTCACCAGCTCCCAAGTTTATTCTCGTAACCAGATGTATCTTTATTTTTTATTTATTTTAGTAGCTTTTTGAGACAGGGTCATGCTGTGTATCCCCAGATGGCATATTACTCATCATGTAGATAAGGCTGACCTCAGACTCACAGCAATCCTCCTGCATGCACATCCACTTCCAGATGTATCTTTAAACCCTCAGCTCTCCTGCTGACAAGCAGAGGTGTCAGGCTTAAAAGTGCCTGATGCTAACGCTAACTGCCATTTGGTTTAGGGGGTTGACCTGAACTCATCCCTGCCTTTAGACCACACATGCCCTTGTGCCCTTCATTGTACTTCCTCCCCCGCCCACTACTGCTTTCCTATAGACCCGTTCACTAGCTTACCATCCCCTCTACCTGACTGCCTGTAAGACTATACATTAAGTACTGTGTGCACCACACACTGTGAATAGATTCTGTTCACAACCTTCTTTCATCTTCATCACCAATTAAGTGGTTAGTAATGTATTTCTGCATCTTCCACTTGAGAAAAATGGAGGCTTGTAGAAGCTCGAGGAACCCCATTCCTGTCTGCATCCCAGCACTGCCTGCCTTCCAATCTTGGGACATCCTGCAATTGGCCACCAACATGTTGGACCCTTCGATGGTCCTTCAGCTGAAGCATGTACCCTTCATTCTTTTTTCCATCAGAGCAGGCAGTGGGCATGTGGGACTGGGTTCTGTCTTTGGTCTCTATCTAGTTACCCTACCTGCCTCTTTAACTTGCATGTCCTCAGTCCCATATCAAACATGCCATCCCTCCAGCTCCTAAGATTTCACTTCTCAATCCACATGCCCAAGCTGAAAAGCAAAGTTCTCATTGTGTCTTGCTTGTTTCTTTTGCTACAGGGTGGGCCATCTTAAAAGCATCCTTCATGGGCGCTGGAATGAAGGCTCAGTGGCTAAGAGTTCTGGCTTCCCTTCCAGAGGACCTGGGTTTGACTCTCAGCACCCTCTTGGTAGTTCACAACCATTTGTAACTCCAGCTCCAGGGTACCTAATGCCCTTTCCTGGTCTCTAAGACAACTTCAAGACACATATGATGCACACACACATAGGCAAAATACCCGTACACAAAATAAAAATAGATAAATCTTTGAAATCATCCTTTGTGAATCTTCCGGAGCTCATAACACAGTTTTCGTAGACCCCCCCCCCCATCACTGTCTCATTTCTCACCTTGAGACAGGGTCTCTCGTAGCCCAAGCTGCTTCGAACTCACTATGTGACAAAGACTGAGCTTAAATTTACTGTCCTTCCCGCCTTCCCCCTCCATGTGCTGAGCTTACAGAGATGCACCACCACATCTGGTTAACGTGGTGCTGAGGATCAGAGTCAGGGCTTTGTGCACGCTAGGCAAGCACACTATTGACCGAGACACTCCCCATGACCAGATCATTGTTATTGGTAACCTTCGCCTTCCTGTTTTTATTTTAAACCATCTTAGAAATGACCGTCAGACCTACCTTCCTGAAGGTATTGTTCAGAACCCACCCATCAGCTTAAAAAAAAAAATCACAGTGTTTGGTCTTTCCCCTCTGCAGTCCTTTATGCTTCTTTTATGGACCCTCCTTAAAAGTGAGTAGGACCTCGGATAGTGTGAATGCTTGGCTGGTGGATGGCTCAGAAAAAAAAAAAAACGCAACTGGATTTCACAAGTTCTATATAGATAGCCACAGTTACACATGCGTGCGCGTGCGAGCACACACACACACACACACAGACACACACTAGCTCATTGGATATCTGCCCTTGGATAGAATTTGAGGTGCATTACTAACATTTTTTTTGCAGCTCAATAATGAACATTTCCAATGACCCACAACCGCCTCCCCCACCAGTAACCCAGAAAACAACTGCTCAGTGTCTGCAATGAGAAGAACTCTGCAGCTGAAAGCAGGAAAGTTTTTTTAATGACCACAGAATCACTTTGGAGAACTTGCCTTAGGGCCTATGAGAGTAGACAGATCCTCAGTAATAGAGCCTCAACGGCACAGCCGCCACTGCTCTCCCTGTTTGGTTGGATTCATTAAGCCCTTGGTTTCCAGCCCTTTTGTTGGTGGTTGAGGTAATACACGCTGAATGGCACCTTTCTCCTGCCACCCGTTTGATTAGTGCGAAATGACCTCATGCGATTTTGACACACACTGAGACTCATGCTGATGTCATCGAATCCTGTTGGATGCCTTGATGCCTCCTGGCAGTCAGCATCTGCCCAGTGCATCAGTAGAGCTGTTCTCAGGAGATTTTCATTCTAATAATGCCCTTTTCTGGATATTGTACAAGAGGCTTTGGATTTAAGCTAATTGTCTGTGTTGATGTAGTAAGTAAGCCTTTAAATCTTGGATACAAACAACTTGTTGGGAATGAACCACTCTTTTTTTCTACCAAGTGGCATAAAAAAAAAAAGCAACAGCTAACTCCCAGAACTAATTTGTGCTGCTTAGAGAATGCAATTCAATGTCATGGATTCCAGCTTTATTTTATTTTGATTGTGTGTATGTGTGTGGGTATGTGCACGGGAGTATGGATGTTCTTAGAGAGTAGGGGTGATTCCCTGGCTCTTTGTGAGCCACTTGATATGGATCGTGGGAATCGAACTTACACCCTCTGGAAGTAGCACTCTTTTGGTTTGTTTGTTTTTGGAAATAGCACTCTTAACTACTGAACCATCTCTCCAGCCCTGCTTTTAGCTTTTTGGGACAAAGTTCCACTCTGTAGCCTGGGCTGGTCTTGAACTTGCAGGAATCTTCCTGCCCCAGCCTTCCAAGTGCTAGGATTACACATATGAGCCACAATGCCCTGCACTGACTAGGTTCCATTATGAGTTGTTATCAATACCTATGTGTCTGTCCTCATCCTATAAAGGCTCTTTCACACTTCCTATCTTGCTTGACCATGGGCATTGCCTCTTACATATGGACATAAGCCCATACTGAAACATACATATGCAAACAAACAAAAAGTACAAATGAAATAAGTAAGTCAGAGGATATAGCTTAGTTGATAGAGTGCTTGTCTAGAATGCCCAAAGTCTGGATTTGATAGCCAGCTCTGCATAAACGAGGAGTGGCGGCTTAAGCCTGGATTTAATGCCTAGCATGGTATAAAACAGTCATGGTGGTACACATCTTTAATTTTAGAACTGGGGAGGCAAAGGCAGGAGATGTAGGTGGACTTTCCTTGGAACTGCCAGGCCTCAAATGATGACATGGAGATTTATTATTAATTATGAAAGTTTGGCCTTTAGCTTACTTAGGTTTGTTCCCAACTAGCTCTTATAACTTAAATTAACCTGCTTCTGCTGATCTACATTCTGCCGTGGCTTTCCTCTGTTTTGTATGTTCAACTTCTTCAGCGTCTCGCTGGCATCTCCCTCGAGTGCCTAGATGCACCCCAAGTTCCTCTCTTTTCCCAGAAGGGACCTGGTAACATTTGCTTTGGTTGGATATTCAGCAGATATTTTGGTTATATATCTGGTTGATGGTTAGGATCATGGATAGTCCCAAGTGTGTTGCCAAGGCGAACATGACTGTCCATGGGATTAGGGGTTGAAAAGCACCTGAGCAGGTACAAAATGCTGTTAGGGCATGATCAGGGCAAAAGGGCGTTGCCTCCATCATTTCAACTCAAAAGTTGATACAGAAATTTAACAAGATCAAGATTTTTGTTTGTTTGTTTTGGTTTGGTTTGATTTTTCGAGACAATGTTTCTCTGTGGCTTTGGAGCCTGTCCTGGAACTAGCTCTTGTAGACCAGGCTTGGCCTTGAACTCACAGAGATCTGCCTGCTTCTGCCTCCCTAGTATTGGGATTAAAGGCATGCGCCACCACCACCTGGCTTTAAGATCAAGATTTTAACTTTGGTGTCAATGATTCAGTGGGGCAAAAGTACACACCATGCAAGCCCGATGACCCGAGTTTGAACCCTGGGACCCACTGGAAGGAGAGAACCAACTCTCAAAAGTTGTACCCCACATGGGCACCATGGTACACATGTGCCCCTCCTTAGAATATCAAACAAATAAAATAACAATAGTAAAGACTGATAGGAGATGGTGGCTAATGTCTGTAATCCTAGCATTTGGGAAAGTGAGACAGGAGAACAAGTTATGGACATATATAGCGAGTTCTAGGCCAGCTTGAACTTTAGTATAGATCTTCTAAAAAAAAAATCTCCCAAAACAGGGGTTGTAGATAGAGTTCAGTTGTCAGATTGCTGGGTTCAATCCCAGCACTGTATAAACTTGGTGTGTTTGTACATGCCTCTAATCCTACTTGGGAGACAGAGGCAGGAGCAGAAGCCATCCTCAGCTACACTGTGAATCTGCAGAAAGCCTGGGCTGCTTTGAAAACCCTGTCTCAAAACAAATGAATGAACAAGCAAGCAAACAAATGGGCAAACAAGAAACCACAAAGACACAAAAATTCCCACAAGAAACCCAAGCAAAACAAATCAACAACCAGAAGTATGACAAAAATACGAAAACAAAATAATTAAAGAAAAAAAAACCCAACAATAAAAACAATACAGATTGGTTCTGTGCCTTTGTAGGGCTCCTGAGGCAGCTGTGTCCTCTACAATGTAATAATTAGTCACCTCAGCTGCTTATTGAGAGTTTGTTTTCATTGTTCCCTGCACTCAGTGCCAGCAAGGGAAGCTTATCCCTGACAAGTGCGTCATTGATTTCCAAAGCCTGCTTATAGTCATTTCTTCACTTAACCTAATGACCTCCAAGATACAGTGATGACAAAGGTACTGTTCTCTCTTTCTGGCATGTGATGAGAGGCAATCAGGACAAAAGGCCTTGGCTAATGTCTGTTTTCCAGTTAATCACCGAGATATGCCAAGATATAATAATTTCTGCCATGTTACACATGCTGCCTGGGAAGGTTTTGTTGTTGTTAGTTATAGAATCTTTGTATTTATTACTGTGCCCCAACAGTGTCAGGGACTGGGGATGTAGCTCAGCTGGCAGAGTGCTTACCCAGGGTGCATGAAGCTCTAGGTTCAGTCTCTGGCCACTGAGTACATTGGGCATGGTGGCACACACCTGTGAGTTCAGCACTCAGGACATGGAAGCAGCAGGATCAGAGGCTCAGTGTAATCCTTGGCCGTGTAGAGAGCTAGGCCAGCCTGCAGACAGACAGACACAGAGAGAAGGAGAGAGAGAAAGAGAGAGAGAGAAGAAAGTCTAAAAGAAGGTCTAAAGGTTTCATTTAGAAGCTGGCAAGGGGACCCAATGGGTTAAGCCAATTGCTGCCAAGCCTGTTGATCTAAATCCAATTCTAGGGACATAGAGACATGATCAAAGGAGAGAACCAACTTCTAAAAAGCTGTCTGCTGGCCTCCACTGTATGCCTCACTTTTTTTCCCCAATAAACCCTTATGTGTCCCAGGCTGGCACCTATATAGATCCCTATGTAGCTGAGGCTGACTTTGAACTCTTGATCCTCCTGCCTCCACTTCCCAAGTGCTGGAACTATAGCACATGCCCAGGTTAAGGCGGCTGGGAAATGAATGAGCAGCCTCCATCTACAAGATTAGTTCAATATCATTTCTCTCATGAAAGAATTTTCATTAATTAATCAAAACTCTGAGTTTTCCATTTGTCCATTTAAGACTCTGACTAATCCCACATTGGTAGAATGACTGACAGCTGTCAATCAAGCATCTGTCAGCACAGCTCTGAAGATAGTGCTGTGAGGGTCTGTTTTTAGCTTTCTTTTCCCAATGGATTGACTGTTTATATTGCTAGAGAGAGTAAAGGAAAAAGACATAATATTTTGATTTTGCTTGAGTACTTACATTTTGGATTTTGAATTTCATAACCCTCCACAGCTATTAATTTAAAATAGTTTTTAATGATTAAGTGCCTTCAGGATGCCTCTAGATGTTCTCATGAAACAAAAGATCCATGGTCCCGTGATAGGTACATGTCTTGGTTCTGAGGCTTATTAAGTGGAGTGATGTCTGAAATGATTAGGAATTTCCCTTCAAGGTGAAGCTGAGACTGTGTAATAGAGGAAATGGGACCTTAACCTGGGGCCTTAGCTCTGTGCTAGAATGCTTGCTTAGCTTGTGCAAGGCTCTGGGTTCCTTCCCAACTCTGAGAACAAAAGAAAAAGAGAAAAGAGAAAGAAAATCTAGTTCACTGGCACTTTTGAATATCTCTAAGGGCAGATTATTATAATAAATGGCCAGTTAGGATAATGATTCCCTCTACCCCAGACAATAATTGACAGGAACTAGCGGGTTATATATCTGCCAGACTTCCTTGCCAAAGGGGACACTTGAGCCCTGGGATGTGATTCCATTGGTATTGTGTTTACATGGCATGTACAAAGCCTCAGGTTTGATCCCCAGTACCACAGAAATTGAATGTTGCAATACACACCTGTAATCTCAGTTATCAGGAGGTGGAGGCAGGGGGACCAGAAGTTCAAGGTCATCCTTGGCCTCACAGTGAGTTTGAGATCAGCTGGGGTTACATGAAACCTTAAAAACAAAGAAGAAAAAAAAGAAAAGGACACTATAAATGAAAGGGACACTTGGGGTCCTTGATTACTGCTGACAGGCTGGGAGGAGGTGCTGGAAGGTGTCTTCAGTGCGGAGGACAAGATAGTTCTCAAACATGTCTGACCACATGGTCTCTAAGAATTTTTATTTATTTTATTTTTTTTATTTTTTGTCAGAATAAGAAATCTGTGCCTCCTCCTGACAAGGCCTTTGTGGGAGTAGTTCCACATGAATTCGTGCTGGGAGCCTTCGGCAGGTAAGCTGCTAACGGACCCTCACTATTGGAGAGTAAACAGGTAGGGCTGGGGTCTTGTGTGTAGAAAATGGGAAAGGGCAGACTCAAAGATTCTGGTTCATTTGGCTTTGTTCAAGTGGTGGTTCACGCCTTTAATCCCAGCATTAGGGAGGCAGAGGCAGGCGGATCTCTGAGTTTAAGGCCAAGCTGGTCTACAGAGCTAGTTCCACGACAGTCAGGGCTACACAAAGAAACCCTGTCCCGAAAAACCAAGCAAGCAAGCAAGCAAGCAAGCAAGCAAGCAAGCAAGCAAGCAAGCAAGCAAGCAAGCAAGCAAACAAGAACAAAAACAAAAAGCAAGAAACAAAACAAACAAAAAACACCTTGACAACAACAAAAACGAAATGTTCAAAAAAATCCACCTAACAACCTCCACTGCTGGCTCATAAAGGACAACCTTCATCAGACCAAGGCTCACTTCCCCTAGGATGGAGTGAGGACTAGCTCTGGAGGGCTGTGGAGCGCTGCTGAGACTTCTGAGCATTTAGAACATATTATTAGACTAATATTCACCCTGAGAAATGATTGTCTGGGGCTTAACCCCCATCAGGACCCTGGGCGTGCTTTCTTTCCCCAGGGCAGAGCTGAAGGCAAAAAAGATTTCTGAAAACACAAAATTTTGTGTTAAGTGTGTGATCAGCTTTTGGCATACGACTTAGCCGAATGTATGTGACTTACCACCACCCCTGGCCTGTCCCTTTGCTGTCAGCAGCACGTGTGCACAGGGCAGAGTGGCTGCACGGGTGTGTATTATCCTAATGCGTGCGATCTACACAAACATCTTTGTGGGACACCCGGCGGGGTGGACACCTCGTGCAGGGTGCTTCGGAGTTTCACATACAGCAATGTGCTGTCCATTTCTCTTCCTTGGTGACAATTTTTTCAGCAGAGCTATCTGGTTTGGACTATGACAAGAAGTCAGGAAGCACACTGAATGTGATCGTAGTCTTTGAGGAACTGTTTCCCTAAGACACAGCTCTCATGAAATACTGCAAGGTTTTGGCCTTTTAGTCACAAAGCAAATGAGTCTTTGCTCTATTAATATGTGAAATACAATGCACATTATGTCAAAATGGTAATTATTTCATTCTTTGCCATTTTATCGCTTGCATTGGTTTGGTATTGGTGCTGTAGTACATATAATAATACGTATGTGGCATACATCCTTTTGTATACATGTACAGTGGAAACTCAAAAGTACCTTTTAGAGCAGTCCATGGTGAACCTTGGAGACTGACTGGTGTCTGTCTGGCGCTCACTCATTTCTGGAGCTGAGTCTGAGTACCTATCTGACTTAATGACTTTGGGTATTGGTTGGTTAGTTTAGTTTGCATGTGTAATAAACATGTGTGTTATACTCGTGTGTTCATGTGTGTGTTGAGGCCTGAGGTTGACACTGGGTGTCTGCCTTAGTCATTATCTGTCTTGTTTTGTGAGACACAGTGTCTCACTGAACCTGGAGCTCTCGAATTCTGGCTAGACAGCCCCAGGGATCTGCCTGTCTCTGCCTCCTCAGCACCATAGTTACAGGAGCACACTGCTGAGTCTGGCTCTTTACCTTGGTGCTGGGGATCTGAATTTAGGACTTTACCCTTGAGGCAAATACTTTACCCATGATTCATCCACCCAGCCCCTTGGTTTTTTAGTTTTAGTTTTAGAGGCAGGATCTTGGTGAGTTGCCTTGACCTCCTGGATTCAACTGATCCCCCTGCCTCAGCTTCTTGAGTAGCTGGGATGACAGATGTAAGCCTGTAAGCCACTGCAGTGGACTCAAATTATTTTACGAGTGCTAAAATGAAATGTGAATGGCAAAGTCCCCTTCGAGAAAGCGTCTAACTTAGCAACATGTGTGGAATGCGCATCAGTGTCAGAGGGCCCCATCCCAGCTCCTGCCTTGTTGCCGACCTACCTGCCTTGTGATCTTAGGGCACTTCTGAAACCTCCTGGGGCATGACGTCCTCAACTATGAAATGGCATGATGACCAACCTCCAAGAGCTCGTCTATCCTTCAGGTTCAGGAAAAACAAAGCTGACTTTATGAACTAAGACATGAGTATGTGCCCCAACCTTTCGCCTCTCCACGATCCATCCCCGACCTTTTTCTGTGTGTGTGTGATGCTCCCATGCACATCTAGGCAGCAGCAGGCTCACTGTTAACAAATATCACCTTCTCTGGTCATCCTGGCCTTGCTGGAGCACAGTTGGGGCTGTGTGGGAAATAGCAGAGGCTTTGGGATCTGTTTGGCGATCATTTTCCTGCCTTTGGGAAGGGGCTGCTCCCACATTCTGGTGTCATGCCCTGGCCTCCCTCTGACCACTGCAACAGCAAGCTACGAGCATTGCCTAGCCTGCATCACAGCCTGGCAGCCACATGCAGGGTGGAGATGGGGAGGTGCCAACCACTATACCATAGGGTTTTCTCCTCAGGGGCCCCTAAGCTGCCTTAAACTTCTGGGACATAGGTTTCCTGCTTCCAAAATTTAATTACTCTCTTGCAGCAGTAATTAAATTTTCAGCACCACTGGCAGTTGCCCAAACTTTAAAAAAATAAACACCCTCTTTCCCGCCGCTCATGTGTCCTTACTTACTGGCTCAGGAAATAGCAATTAATTTACAATGTGGTGTGTGAGCCCTGCAGCCCCTGCCCTTCCCAGAGCTGTTTATGATTTTAATGGATGGGATCTAGAATTTCAGCAATGACCCAGAATTCTGAAACCTGTCTCAGGGGGATGTTAATATTTATGGTTTTTTTTTTCCTCTTTTTGAGACAGGACTTCACTATGTAGCTCTGGCTGTCTTGGAACTCACTATGTAGACTAGGCTGGTCTCAAATTTAGAGATTTGACTACCTATGGCTCCCAAGTGCTGGGATTAAAGGTGTGCGCCTCTGTGCCCAACAATCTTACAGCATCCTCACAGGAATGACCCCCGGGTCCCCAGTTCCAGGCCAATGTACTCTGGGACTGACTACCCGTGCCTAGAAGTTCATTCAAAGAGGCCATTTTCTTCATAGAGTCTTTCAGTTTTTCCCGTTGATCCCACCCCCTCTCTCAAGACAGGGTCTCACTCTGTCGCTCAGGCTGGCCTGGAAGTCATGGAATCTTCCTGCTTCAGCCTCCCAAGTGCAGGGATAATAAGTGGGCAGTACCATGCCTCCTTCATGCAGAGCTGGGGGGGCGGGAACCAAGGGCTTCTAGTCAGCTAGGCAAACTCTCAACCAACTGAGATCCATTCCTAGCTCTGTTCCACCTCTTGAGGTAGATTTTCTATATAAGAGATCTGTAAGGTGGCTCAATGAGAAAGGGACACTTGCTGCTAAGCTGATGACCTGAGTTGGATCCCTGGAACCCACATGGTGGAAGGAGAGAGCCAAGTTTCAAAAGCTGTTTCTTTGACTCTTTGATGCACACACACACACACACACACAAACACACACACACGAGTTCTGGAATGTTTTTTTGGAGAATTGTAAGACAGAGGGGCTCTCTCTCTTTCTCTTTTTAAAAGTACCAGCTTGATCACAACCCCACACATACAACTCACAGTGTCCTTTAGAGTCCCGACCCTCTGTTCTTTTTTTAAAATTGCTTTTATTGAGCTATACATTTCTCTCCTCTCCCTTCCCTTCCTCCCCTCTCCCCTTCTATCCTTCTCCCCTCTCCCGTGACCCACAAGCTCCCAGTTTACTCAGGAGATCTTGCTTTTTATACCTTCCTATGCAGATCCATGTATGTCTCTTAGGGTCTGACAGAGGAACTCTGTTCATGCCTCTGTGGGATAGGAAAAGGACACTCAAGCCAGCAACAGGAGGCTGATGACAGCTGACGACTAAGGGACACAGACTGTCCAAGTCCTGAACTGGGGCACCAATTCTGAAATGTACAAACAACGATCTGGGGACAACGGAACAGATAATTAAATTGAGAGGTCTGCCACGGTCCTGGAAGCTGGCAGAGCTCTGAGGAAGACTGGGGAGGAAACTCAAGGAGCCGAGAAAAGACAGCTGGCATTTCTGTATCTCTTGCTGTCAGGCACTGACAGAGAGGAGTAACCCTCTGCTGGCCTCTCCCAACTCAGGGAGGGTCAGAGAGGCTCTAGGGGCTGGGACTGGAGCAGTGAACCATGCCTGTCTTCTGCTCCGCTTCAGACCCACAACCCTTCCATTCTGAGTGTCTCTCCATGGACATTGCCTCCGTGGCAATGCCTCACTGTACCCAAGGCTATGTAATTTGTCTTTCCCTCATTTTCAGTCCAACAGTTTCAGAGATCTTTGTTTATGCCTGGTTGTAGCACAAATTCTAACTGGTCTTAATAATAAAAACCTGGAGTCAGATATTAAGGGCTGAAAGCTGAAAGACCAGAGAAGCGGAGCAGCCAGCCACTAGTTCTTACCTCTACAAAATCCTCAGACCAAATGGGATATCCTGTCTCTATCAGTCCTTGACTGAATGCCTTATGCTCTTGTCTCTCTCTCCTTATATTCTTCTCTTCACCCAGCCATACCCCTGCCTGTCTCCACCTCCCTAGTGTTGGGATTAAAGGCCTGTGACTCCCAAATACTGGGATTAAAGGTGTGAGCCACCCCTGCCTGGCTCTGTTTCTCTTTTAGACTGGATAAATCTCAGGTAGCTCAGGGTGGACTGGAACTCACAGAGATCCATCTGCCTAAGCCTCCCGAGTGGGGATTAAAGATGTGTGCCACCACCTGGCCTCTATGGCTAACTAGTGGCTTAGCTCCACACTCTGATCTTCAGGCAAATTTTATTTGCTAGATTACAAACAAAATATCACCACACCTGGGAGGCGCCTTTTTAATCCTATCAATGCCATAATCATCTTTCTATAACCCCACCCTGTGGCTCTCTAGTTAATGTCTGTGCATTTATCCTCCATACTCCTGTCCAGTAATACATGAATTGGATATACAGACGCATACAGATGCAGAGACACACAGGTATATACAGATGTACAGATACATACAGATACACATACAAACAGAAAGAAGCAGACACAAATGCATGGATAAATATAGGCACATGCACAGATGCACACACATGCATAGATACACAAATACACACAGACATATGCAAATAGACAAAACACATACATACGCTTACACAGAAATGCACAGACACACATACAATTTTATTTTTCAGAAAAAAATCGAAGACAAGCATGATGGTATGTGCCTGTTGTCTCAACATGCGTAAGCATAGCAGTGAGATACCATAAGCTCAAGGCCAGTCTGGTCTAAAAGAATGAGTTTTAGGCCAGTCTAGATTACAGACATCTTGTCTTAAAGACAAAATATCGCCTTTGGGTGTTTCTTGTGTAGCACGAAGCATCAATGTTGTAGGACAGAACTGAAGCCTTTTGATTTCAGACCTTTCTTTCAGCCTTGTGTGGCTCACATGCCTATGTCTGTTCCCTCCTCCAGCTCCTTCCTGAGCCACCCCTCACAGAGATCACCTGGCTCTGTCTCCCGAGTGCTGGGTTAAAAACGTGTGCCACCTCTGGCAACGCTCCTCTCTCTCTCCCACTCTGATGAGTTGCCTTTTTGAAGTTGGTCCCTCTGCTGTGGAATAGTACATCTAATCAGAGCTGATAGTCCTTGCCTTGGTGATCCCTAGATATCCATCCCATTGTCCCCTCTCTGAAATCCCTTCAGCTGCCTTTCACACCCCCAAAACTTAGTCCACTGGCAGCTCCTCAGAGTATTTAATGACAAATGATGCAACACATGGATTTTTTTCCAGGGTATAATTGCATTTCGGAACACCATATCTTCATGTTCTATGCTTCTGCAATGTGTGTGTAGATGTACCTTATAACATATTCACTCCTCTGCTAAATAAAAATCACATGAGGCTATGGTTTTGGACTGCACTTCTGCCTTGGGGCCTAAAAAACCAAACTAAAACTCAAAATGGAGGGCCAACAAGATGGCTAATTAGGTACTGGCGCTTGTCGTGAACCTCACAACCTGAGTTGGATCTCTCGGACCCACAGGGGAAAAGGAGAGAACTGGCTCCATTGAATTGTCCTCTGACCTCTGTCTGTGTGCTGTGGCATGTCTATGCCCCCAACTAACTAGTAACTAAATAAATGTACCCAAAAAGTAAAAACGGAGTTACTCATGCTAAAGCCAGCAAGCAGAAATGAAACCATCAAGGGAGAATTCACTGTGCCAGGGAAGAGTCTTGGCAGCAAACACACTGTTAGTTCAGTTTGGTCATTGGGGGTGCTAAGGTTTGGGTTTGGCTAGCCATCAATGTGCAGAATCTTGGTTCCATGTGGTGGTGTGGACACTGTGGACCTTTTAAGATGCGAGGCTTTACAGGAGATTGTGAGGTGATGGGACACTGCCCTCCTGAGTGGATCCAAGTCCCACAGGACCATAGTCTGTTGAGACAGAGTTGTGCCCCATGAATCCCTCTCCACACGCAAGACCCATTGCTTTCTTGTGCACGTCCAGTGCAGTGATGCCATCCGCCACAAGGCTCTCAGAGGAGCCTAGGAGATGCTGGGGCCATGTCCTTGAACCACCATCGCTGTGAGCTAAATCTGCTTCTTTTCTTTATGAAGGAGCCAGTTCCAGTCATTTTATTTTAGCAACAGAGATCAAACTAAGACAGAAGAGAAGGCACAGTTCCTGTCCTCATTTCTTGCAGCGAAGGGCATGTGGGGAAAGGCTAGTCATGTTATTGTGGGGGAGGTTTAATGGATTGGTGTTCAAGTTAATCTTAAAACCCTCACCACCATACCTTCGCAGTCTATGCTTCCCTAAATGTATGCGTGTGTGTTTGTGTGTGTGTTCATGTGAGTGTGACTGTACCACAGAGCACACACAAGAGGCCAACTTGGGGTGTGGGTCCTCGTCTTCTACTTTGTTTTGAGGCAGGGTCTCTTACTACCATGTTTAGTAGTTTAGCTGGCCTGAGGTCTGTGGGAGATCCTCTTATCTCTGCTTCCATCTTGATATAAGTTGCTGCAATTACAGCTGTGTGCTACACCTAGTCTGATTTTACATGGTGTCTTAGCTATTGTTCTATTGTTGTGAAGAGACTCCATGACCAAGACAACCCTTATGAAAGAAGGCATTTCATTGGGGGCTTGCCTACAGTTTTAGAGGGTTAGCCCATGATCACCATGGTGGGAAGCAGATAGATACAGTACTGGAGCAGTAGTTGAAAGCTTACATCCTGATTCAAAGGCTGCAAGCAGAAAGGGGTGGGAGGAAGAGAGGGAAGATGAGGGAAAGGGAAGGAGTGGGGGGGGGAGGGAGGAAGGGGAGAGGGGAGGACTGGAAGGAGGGAGGGAGAGAGAGAGGAAGGGGGAGAGGGGAGGAGAGAGGGAGACTGGGCCTGATGTTGACTTTTGAAACCTCAAATCCTGCCCCTAGTGACATATATCTTCCAACAAGGATATACCTCTTAATCCTTTCCAAACAGTTCCACTAATTGGTGACTAAGTATTCAACTATATGAGCCTATGGAGGGCATTCTCATTCAAACACCATTCATGGGTTCTGGGAATCTGAAATGTAGACTTCACAACTTGTGGTAATGCTTTATTCATCAAGCCATCTCCAGGCCAACAAACAGGCTTTGAATGCACAAGTACACATATGCTTATAAGCACACACACACACACACACACACACACACACACACACACACAAAAACACACACACACCTGTCAACGTGGGGTTACAGTTCAAGACCAGTCTGGAAAATGTAGGAAAACCCTGTCTCAAAAACAAAACAAAACAAACAAAAATCAAGATAGCTATAGCCTGGTCTTTAATCCAAGCCTAAGGCACTAGTGATTTATCACAGCATGGAATCTATAGAATTAAGAATGTACTATAAGCCTGGTATAGACATGTCTTTAATCCCAGTGCTCAGAAAGCCTCTAGGATCCTTTTGTTTAGACCTCCCTAGTATTGAGATTACAGAATGCACCCCCAGAATGCACTCCTGCATCTGACTTTTTATGTGGACCCTGGGGATCCAAACTCAGGTCCTGATGCTTGTGCAATAAATGCTTTACCCACTGAACCATCTCTCCAGCCTCTGTGCTACTTCTTTTTTTCTATTCTTTTTTTTAAGACAGGGTTTCTCTGTGTAGCTTTGGAGTCTGCCCTAGAACTTGCTCTGTAGACCAGGCTGGCATCGAACTCACAGAGATCCACCTGCTCTGCCTCCTGAGTGCTGGAACTAAAGGTGTGCACCACCACCGCCTGGCTCTGTGCTACTTCTTAAAGTATTTCAGAATGAACATCAGCAAAGAGGGGAGGAAGAGTGATCTCTCTGGTCACTATCTACTCTCAGTGCATGAGAATGTTTGCCTCCACTATGGTCTATGCCTGTTGTCTATTCTCCCTTTTGAGAGTGACCCCCCACTGCCTTACCACATAATACACTTTTTTTAAATTGATATTTATTGAGCTCTACATTTTCCTTTGCTCCCCTCCCTGCCTCTCCCCTTCCCTCCTTCAACTCTCCCCCAAGGTCCCCATGCTCCCAATTTACTCAGGAGATCTTGTCTTTTTCTACTTTCTACTTCCCATGTAGATTAGATCTATGTAAGTCTCTCTTAGTGTCCTCATTGTTGTCTAAGTTCTCTGGGATTGTGGTTTGTATGTAGGTTTTCTTTGCTTTATGTTTAAAAACCATCTATGAGTGAGTACATGTGATAATTGTCTTTCTGTGTCTGGGTTACCTCACTCAAAATACTGTTTTCTAGCTCCCTCCATTTTCCTGCAAAATTCAAGCTGTCATTATTTTTTCTGCTGTGTAGTACTCCATTGTGTAAATGTACCACATTTTCCTTATCTATTCTTCAATTGAGGGGCATTTAGGTCGTTTCCAGGTTCTGGCTATGACAAACAAAGCTGCTATGAACATAGTTGAGCACATGTCCTTGTTGCACGATTGAGCATCCTTTGGATATATACCCAAAAGTAGTATTACTGGGTCTTGAGGAGGTCATTTCCTAATTTTCTGAGAAATTGTCACACTGATATCCAAAGGGGTTGTACAATTTGCATTCCCACCAGCAATGCAGAAGTGTTCCCTTTTCCCCACAACCTCTCCAGCAAAAGTTGTCATCAGTGTTTTTGATCTTGGCCATTCTTACAGGGGTAAGATGGAATCTCAGAGTTGTTTTGATTTGCATCTCTCTGATGACTAAGGATGTTGAACATTTCCTTAAGTGTCTTTCAGCCATTTTAGATTCCTCTGTTGAGAGTTCTCTGTTTAGGTCTGTACTCCATTTTTTTTTATTGAATTATGTGTTCTTTTGGTGTCCAATTTCTTGAGTTCTTTGTATATTTTGGAAATCAGACCTCTGTCTGATGTGGGGTTAGTGAAGATCTTTTCCCATTCTGTAGGCTTTCGTTTTGTCTTGTTGACCATGTCTTTTGCTTTACAGAAGCTTTTCAGTTTTAGGAGGTCCCATTTATTAATTGTTTCTCTCAGTGTCTGTGCTGCTAGGGTTCTATTTAGGAAGTGGTTCCCTGTGCCAATGCGTCCAAGTGTACTTCCCGTTTTCTCTTCTATAAGGTTCAGTGTGGCTGGCTTTATGTTGAGGTCTTTGATCCATTTGGACTTGGGTTTTGTGCATAGTGATAGATATGGGTCTATTTTCATTCTTCTACATGTTGCTATCCAGTTATGCCAGCACCACTTGTTAAATATGCTTTCTTTTTTCCATTTGATATTTTTTGCTTCTTTGTCAAAAATCAGGTGATTGTAGATGTGTGGATTGATATCCGGGTAGTCTATTCAGTTCCATTTGTCCTCCTGTCTGTTCTTATGCCAATACCAGACTGTTTTCAGTACTGTAGCTCTGTAGTAGAGTTTGAAGTCAGGGATTGTGATGCCTCCAGAAGTTCTTTTATTGTACAGGATTGTTTTGGCTATCCTTGGTTTTTTGCTTTTCCACATGAAGTTGAGTACCTTTCTTTAGAGGTCTTTGAAAAATTTTGCTGGGATTTTGATGGGTATTATGTTGAATTTGTTCTACCTGGCTTCTACATTGAAAACAAAGTGGGCGTGGTGTCATATCTGTAGTTCAAGCACTTGAGAGGAAGAGGCAGGATGATAGCTTTAAGTTTGAGGTCCTTCTGATGTATAACAAGTTCCGGACCAGTCAGAACTATATGGTAAGAACAAACAAAACAGAAAAAAAAAAAAGAAAGCAGAGATTGAGCCCTGAGATGCCTACTCATCTAAACCTGTGCTTGTGTGACTGAGCAATGGCAAGAAACCCAGGCCCTAGCCTTTGGCAGCACACTCTGTCCAAATCACTTGGAGCCCAATTAGGCCACTCAGCAGTTTCACTCCATATCGGCAAAATGATTTTTTGGTTGGATACTACTCAGTTTAGAGCACACAGGGATTGCCCCATGGGAATTCATAGGGGTTTGTTACTGGAAATAGAAAACATTAAAGAGCTCAAGAAAAGGAAAGTGCATCTGAAACCATAGAGACGCTGGGGCTACACTGCAGGCTCAGAGCGCATCTGAAATCACAGAGAGGCTGGGGCTACACTGCAGGCTCAGAGCGCATCTGAAATCACAGAGACGCTGGGGCTACACTGCAGGTTCACAGTGCATCTGAAATCACAGAGACGCTGGGGCTACACTGCAGGCTCAGAGCGCATCTGAAATCACAGAGAGGCTGGGGCTACACTGCAGGCTCACAGTGCATCTGAAACCATAGAGGTGCTGGGGCTACACTGCAGGCTCAGAGTGCATCTGAAACCATAGAGGTGCTGGGGCTACACTGCTGGTTGAGAGGCTTTCTGGCCCTAGCATACTTTAGAGCTGTGTCTACCAGATGCTGATTTTTGTAAGGATTCAGAGTTTTCCTGTTTTCTTTGGGGAGCAGAATGAAGGTGCTTAGAAGGAAATGAAATTTTAATCTATGCTAATTCTAAAACTATGTGCCTGGTATTCTTATTTAACTCAAAACCTATTTGTAACATGTATCTATTTGTAACATGTATCTTGTGGGAATGTTCTAAAGATTCAAAATGAAATGTACTGTAAATGAAGATACTGTTGTAATACGAGTCTCCTTATGAACTGGGTAGGGAACAGAAGTACTGTTTGGTACTGCAGAGCGTCTTATTAAGATGTAGACCTCAGATTTCACCTCTGGATGCTGAACATAGGGACAGGCTTAGTGACTGTCACTGAGGAGAGGTATGAGGAAGCACTCAGATGTTGTGTGGAATGAATACAGAGAACAGAAGTGAATTAAAATCAGAACGGTGAGTCAGCTTTGCACAGGCCTCAAAGGACAAGAGGATGAGGTAGGTGAAGAAGCTTCTAGACTTGGGGTGGGGTTTCATGACAATTCAGAGGGTTTGGGAAGTAGAATGTGGCTTGGTCTACACAGACATGTCCAGGGTCACAACGGGAGGTGAGAGTAGCAGCTCTTAGAACTATGAATGCCACACTTCTGGTCTGAACCAAATTCTATAACAGTGTACTGCAGGGGGTTTGGGGGGAAGAAAACTGACATGTTATATGGACTTTCTGTGTTTGGTAATGATGTCTGTCACAGCAGTCCAATCTATCTGAAATGTCTAAGGGAGGTAAAAGCATAGAGACAGCAAGAATGACAGTAAGAATAAGAAGCAAGGGCTAGGGTGATGTGGGATTCCCCTCTGTATGCTGTGAGTATGTTTTATTACCATTGGTTAATAAAGAAGTTGCTTTGGTCCATGGCAGGGCAGAATAGAGCCAGGCTGTAAGATATATATATATATATATATATATATATATATATATATATATAGAGAGAGAGAGAGAGAGAGAGAGAGAGAGAGAAAGTGGAGTCAATGAGACGCCATGTAGCTGCTGAAGGAGGCAGATGCAGTATAGTTGCCCAAGAAGCAAGAGGTAACAAATCACGAGCCTCGTGGTAAAATATATAATAATAGAAATGGGTTAATTTAAGATATATAAGAGCTAGCTAGAAATACGCTTGAGTCATTGGCCAAACAGTGTTGTGATTAATATAGTTTCTGTGTGATTATTTGGATCTGGGTGGCTGGGAAACAAAAGTGCAGTCTCCATTTACAAAATGGTGCCCAAAGTTTGGCAGTGTACATCCACATAAAGCCTAAGAAAACTTAAAAAAAAAAAAAAGGCTTCTAGATCCACAAAAAATGTGAGTCAATTGGAGCTTCTTGGTAGCCGTGTTTTTTCAGACAGGCTCTGTTTGCTGCTGGCGAGCAGAGGGTGTGGCTTCTTTAAGAGCCAGCTTGCTGGTTCATGCTGGTTGTACAAATGGCTCTGGCTCTTCTGGGAGGTCCAGTTACAGAGCATTTAAAAGGGTTTTGTGAGCAGAGTATTACAAGTTAATTAATGGCAACATAGACCTGATGCATCCCTAGAACTGAGGCGGTAAGCATGGTTCAAGAACTGGCAGTAAATGTACCTCCATTATGTTGGACTGGGTAGAGTCAACAGGCAAAGCCGCCTTGGTCCTAGCCATGCCCGCTTAGCATTAAAAAAAGAGGTGCTCCTGGTCAGAAAAGGATTATAGATACGTATAAGAGACATATTCAGACAAAAAAAGACCTCTAAATGGGTCACAGTGCTGAATAAATGTACATAGGCTGGGAAAGAGAGGAAAAACAGTATAGACAGTTATAAAAAGCAGTATATAAAAGAGTACAGACAGACATAGATTAAAGGAGTAAAGATAATATTAAAAGTAATAGAAAAAAAGCCTCATAAAGATGGAATACACACAGAGAATCTGGATTATGTATATTATTGTATTTTCTTTGAATTTTTTGACTGCAGAGAGACGTTTAATTCTGGGGGCTGCTAAGCTAAACCAACATATACATTTTAAAGGTATCTTCAAAATTTGAGTTTAAGGATATGTTACTTTGGAAAAGAGGTTCTGCTTTTGTTTCCACAGAAGATGAGAGCCTGTGGATTCCTTCCAGAATAATGTGGTTTGATGGAACAATACTCCCTGAAAGGTCTCTGTGAACCATAACAATACTTCACCCAACAAAGAGCAGGAAGCAGTTTGGAGAAAACTATGCCCACATTCTGAAAATAATTGTTTATAAATGTTTGTTTTCATTGAAAAGAGATTGATTATAAATGGTTAATAGTCACAATCAAGGTCTTTCTAAAGGAAAAAAAAATAAAGGGGGTATGATATAGAAATGAATATTTTGCATTGGTATGGATTTTGGTCTACTGATACAAATTTAAGGTCGATTTTGTTACACTGTGTGTATGTATTTTTGTTCTTGTTCAAGGTATTGTGATTGTTCAGCTCATTTAAGCATGTATAATTAAGAAATACAGGCTAATAGTCATCTATAATAATCAAACTTTTAGTCATATTATTGGGCTTTTTAGCTATAAAGAGATATATTTCAGTTAGATAATCTTCAACAATTCAAAGATTTACAGAATATGGCATTTAAAAGGTTTTAAGAACTTAGACTTTTCTCGATAGTGAGACATGTCTGCTTCTGGCAGCACCAATTACCTCAGAGACGTTGATGGGCATTGAAGAAACTCGTCATGGAATTTGCCTTCAATGTGACAAGGCTAGCCATTTGGGCAAGAAACTGCTCTTACATGGACTGCTTTACAGTATGCTCTATGAAATGAACATGCAGGACCCACAGAAAAGTGATTGCTGAACTTTCCAAAAGATGGGATGGTCCTCCAGGGTTCCTGCTTCATGAAAGAGTCTGCCAGACATTCTGCAGGACACAGAGGAAAGCAGCTGATGAACTTTGCCAGTACAGGGCATAACAGATCTTCAAATTTCCTGCTTCATACTGGGTACTATGGGCCTGTTGGCTGAAGATGGATGCCCCAATGTTACAGAAGATCTTTGGGTGACTGTTCAGGCAGCAAGATGTCTCTGTCAATTCTAGAGTTTTGCATTGCTTACAATGCACTTCCTGTTTGCTTAGGTAATCTTATATCCTTCTGGGGTCTTTGAAGAGTTAAAGACAGATAGTTATAGTTATAGTTTCCCTTAGTTATGATAAAGGACAAATTAGACATAAAACTTTAGGCTCACAAAGATAGGATAGATGATAGAGTATTTTTCTTAATTTGCCAAATGTAAATGGACTGACCATTGTAACTGTAATTCTTGCTTGATACCTGTTTTGTTATATGTAATGTTAATATGTTAAAGTTAAAATCTTCCTGATGTGGGAAGTTCTTCTGTGTATGTGTTGCTTTTATTGGTTAATGAATAAAGAAGCTGCCTTGGCCTGTGATAGGGCAGAGTAGAGCTAGGTGAAAAAACTAAACTGAATGCTGGGAAAAAGAAGGCAGAGTCAGTGAGAAGCTATGTAGCCACTGCTGAAACTTGGCCAGTAGGCCACAACCTCATGGTGATGCACAGATTAATGGAGATGGGTTAGTTTAGGATATAAGAGCTAGCCAATAAGAAGTTAGAGCTAATAGGCCAAACAGTGATTTAATTAATACAGTTTCTGTGTGGTTATTTCGAGTCTGGGCAGCTGGGAACAAAAAAGCAGCCTCCCACAACACCTTTCTTTTTATTTATACAGAAAAGGGAAGATGATGTGGGATTCCCCTCTGTATGCTATGAATATATTTTATTACTATCTGTTAATAAGGAAGCTGCTTTGGCCTCTGGCAGGGCAGAATATAGACAGGCTGTAAGAGATATATAGAGAGAGTAGGTGGAGACAATGAGACTCTGTGTAGCTGCCGAAGGAGGCAGATACCATGTAGCTGCCCAAAAAGCAAGAGGTAACAAACCATGAGCCTCGTGGTAAAGTATAAAATAATAGAAATGGGTTAATTTAAGATATAAGAGCTAGCTAGCTAGCTGGGTGGCACATGCCTTTAATCCCAACACTTGGGAGGCAGAGGTAGGTGGATCTTTGTGGGTTCGAGGCCGGCCTGGTCTATAAGAGCTAGTTCCAGGACAGGCTCCAAAGCTACAGAGAAACCCTGTCTTGAAAAACCAAAAAAAAAAAAAAAAAAAGCTAGCTAGAAATACACCTGAGTCATTGGCCAAACAGTGTTGTAATTAATATAGTTTCTATGTGATTATTTGGGTTGGCAGCCAGGAAATGAAAGCGCAATCTCCGTTTAAACTAGGGCTGGGACATAGCTCAGCTGGTAGAGATTTCTTGCCTAGCATGCATAAGACCCTGGTTTTGATACCTGGTACTGCTTAAACCAGGCGCTCCTATAATCCCAGCACTTGGGGGAAGGCAGGAGGATAAGAAGTTCCAGATCATCTTCTGACACATATTAGGTTCAATGCTAGCTAGTCTGGGTTACACGAGACCCCTTTTCATTGAAAGAAGAGGAAACAACAGAGGCAGATGAAAAGGGAGTAGTGGGGGGGGCCTGAATGAGTGAGACTTCGCAGCTGGGTAGCTTAGGAAGAGAGAGGGTCACAAGGGCGTGTGGACGAGCAGGCTTCAGCCTGAGTAATTACCCAGAACATAGACAGAAACACAGCAGAGCTGTGAACATGCTCAGAGCTCTAGACTATTTCCTGGAGTCTTGTGGCTTTGCTCTGTTATCAACTCTCTAACACATTCTGAACACTTAGCCAATCGATTCCTGCTTGGATCATTTTCTCCTGCTGTTGCCAAGACAGCAGGGAGGTCCATTGAGAGGAGTGACAGGTCCTTCCTCTTAAAGAAGAATGCCAGGAACTTTCAAAGGAACTGGGTTCTAATTTTTTGGTCCTCCTTTCTCTCTTTGCATCCTCATGGCAACAGAGAGCACCCAGCTTGATCTTGCCTACGGCTCCAAGATTTAAAGTTTATAGTGCTGCTGGGTGGGCAGTTTGGAAGAAAGCTTTTAGTTTTTGTGTTCTTTTTCTTTCTTGGCCCTGAACAACTAGTTAAATACAGGAAATAAGATTGCATTATTCAGTTACTCATGGGCTAAGTTCCATGAGTTAGACAATCTCTAAGACCCGATTATTTTATTCTTGCCATCTTCGTATGTATACAAATATGTATCATTGAAAGATGTTTATCAACAGTTCGTTTGAGAGGCTAGAGACTAGGGCTGCTTCAGAGCTCAGGATGGTAGGTGTGACATGTACCACAAGGCCATGAACCATTCTATACAGGAGCTGCTCTCCTTCCAGTGTGAAGTCATTGCCAGGCCGAAGCACAAGAAGAGATGCCTTTCTTGCCAATGAAAGTTCCTTCAGACATTTCTCTCATTCTCAGCTGAATTCAGGCTACAAATGAGAGAGGCCAGCCTAGCACTCACAGGGAAATGCACCCTAGGTTCACAGGCATTCAGTAGCCAGAGTTTTGTCTGTATTGGAGAGCACATACTTCCTTGGTAACACAATTATCAAAGATTGTGCTTTCCTTTTTATAAAATGTGAGATTTGTACCTTTGTGGGTGTTTTGCCTTAGGCATGGTTAAAGCAGAGGCAATTGGTACCTGATTCATATGAGCTTCCAATCCAAGGAGGACAGGAGGGTGTTCTGAGCACCATTTTCGTTGGCTCAGACTGCCATGACATAATACTCTGGCTTGCCCGTTGAGCAACAGAGTTTTCTTACAGTTCTAGAGGGTGGAACTCTGAGAGCATGATGCTCGTGTGATGGGTTCCTGCTAGGGCCTTTTCTCCATTCGCAGGCAGCCTTCCTTTATACCCTGACAGGGTGTTTTATGAAACAGCAATCCCCCTTTCTTGTAAATCAAAGCACATTATAGGCAGGTATTGGCCACCATAAGCTTCAAAGGCCATGAGGGGTTATTTGTAACAGTCAACAGAACACTGAGGACTACTTTTGGCAGAGCTGGTGTTATGGATTGGTCAGCATCTCCTAAAGGGACATGCTGAAGTCTTAGCCTTTGGTATCTGTAAGTGTGATCTTATTTGGAACACATTTGCCTATGTGAATAAATTAATTCAACATAACTGGCTTCCTTAGGAGAGAACATCAAGGGCTGGGGAGATGGCTGAGTAAAGCACTTGCTGTGTAAGCACAAGGACTTCAGTTTGATTCCTAGAACCCATGAGAAAGATTCAAGTGTGGTGTGAACTTGTAATATCAGTGCTGGGAGGTGAGGATAGGAAGATTCTTTGGGTTCACTAGCCAGTCAGCCTAGCCCACTTGAGGAGTCCCAGGCCAGTGAGAGACTCTGCCTCCAAAAACAAAAGGTGGATGGTGCCTGCGGAACGGTATCTAAGGTTGATCCAGATCTGGCCTCTATATGCATGCGCACACTTATGCAGGAACAGCTATACACATAGGCAGATTTGAGAAGGGAAAAAGGGGCGAGAAGGAGGAAGGGAGGGTGAGAGGGTGTGTGTGTGTGTGTGTGTGTGTGTGTGTGTGCGAGAGAGAGAGGGAGAGTTATCGATAATCCCACAGAAAATGGATAAACACATATGCTTAACACTATAGGCAGAGATATGTATACAAGCGAAGGAACCCAAGAGTTGCTAGCAGTTCCTGGACGTGGGTAAGAGGCACATAACAGAACGTCCCTAAAGTCTTTAGAGAACGTAGCCCCATCTACCCATCTTCATCTTGATATTGGCCTCTAGGCCTCTTGAATGGTCCTTCCACTTGTGGTGACTCCTTGTGACACATCCACTAGGAGAAAGGCATTGGTTAGGGTAACATAAGGGGTAACAGCTGGGGACCCTGCTTCTTTAGTTTCCTCCCTCTCCCTCTCAGAGGGAAATCATCATTATAGTCCTGCAGCATGGAACTGCTGCCGCCATGTCGAAATCATTATAGTCCTGCAGCATGGAACTGCTGCCGCCATGTCGAAAGTGAAGAGGGTAAGCCTGAGGGCCAAGGCCAGTGTGCAGGGTCTGCTGGGACAATGCATAGGCTTCTGAGGCCAGTATGCAGGGTCTGCTGGGACAATGCATAGGCTTCTGAGGCCAGTGTGCAGGGTCTGCTGGGACAGAATGCATAGGCTTCTGAGGCCAGTGTGCAGGGTCTGCTGGGACAATGCATAGGCTTCTGAGGCCAGTATGCAGGGTCTGCTGGGACAATGCATAGGCTTCTGAGGACAGTGTGCAGGGTCTGCTGGGACAGAATGCATAGGCTTCTGAGGACAGTGTGCAGGGTCTGCTGGGACAATGCATAGGCTTCTGAGGACACCAATGAATTGCTGAGCTGTCTGAGTTACACAATGGGAGCATGATTTGCTCATTCTAGAGGGAATCTAGTTACGCTTGTGTTATGCTGGCTTCCTACAACATCTTTTGGATTGTTTGGGACACGTCCTAACTCTGTAGCCCAGGATGGCCTTGAATGTTCTGTCCTATCTCTACAGCCTCCCAAGAGAGGGAAAAACAGGCATAACCCTGACACAAAAACATCTTTGATAATCTTCAGGGCTAGTGGTGTCTAGAGGAAATTGCTGAAGTCAAAAATTCTTTCTCCTATCCGAGACGGAGTGGCTATCATTCTCAGTAAGTCCTATGCCGTGGGGACGATCCCAGGGAAGGCACATGCTTTGTGACTGGCCAGTCTGAAGTTTCTGTAACAGCTTCTTCCTGGTGAAGTGAAAAGGACAATATTTGGGCTCCGGGGGTTGCCTGGCTTTGATAGTTTCCTCTCCCAGAAGTGTACAGACAATCCACATTTCCCTCTATCTAGTCACTCTGCCTACCCTCCATGGCTCCTGGAGAAGTCTCCTTGATCTAAAAGTCAGGGTCAGGGGGGCCCTAATGGCTTTCTGGGCACCTTGCACTTCCCGCATCCAGCATTTGTATTGTCCTCGCCTGATTGCTGGTGCTACATCTCACTAGACTTGGGGGCCAGACACTGTGGACATCTTGTTGACTGTTTGTGTTAGCTACTTTCTCTTGCTGTGACAAAATACCGGAAGTCTTATTTTGCTCACAATTTGAGCATGACATTCTTGCCATGGCTACAGAAGGGTGAGGCATCTGGTCATACCGTGCTCGACTGGTCTCTTTTTTACTCACCCTGGGTTCCCAACCACATTTAGGATAGGTTTTCCCACCTCAATCAACACAGCGTAGAAACCCCTTCACAGACATGCCCAGAGGTTTGTTCCTAGGTGTGGGGCCTGTCAAGTTGTCAATCAATATTAACCATCAATTGTACTTTTTTTTTTTTAAATCTTTTGGCTATTTGCTCTTTGGGAGTCTGCCACCTAGCCCCCAACAAAATACTCAGAGACTTATTCTTACTTATGAATACCTGCACTTAGCTTGTGTTTCCAGCCAGCTATTCTTAAATTATCCCATCTACCTTTTGCATCTGGGCTTTTATCTTTCTCCATTCTATATACCTTTTTTTACTTCTTACTCCATGGCTTGCTGTGTAGCTGAGTGGCTGACCCATGGTGTCCTCTCTCTTTCTCCTGTTCTTGCTCCTCTTTCTCTTTCTCTTCTTTTATTTATTCTCTGTCTGCCAGCCCTGCCTATTTCTCTCTCCTGCATAGCTATTGGCTGTTCAGCTCTTTATTAGATCAATCAGGTGTTTTAGACAGGCACAGTAACACAGCTTCACAGAGTTAAACAAATGCAACATAAAAGAATACAACACATCTTTGCATCATTAAACAAATATTCCATAGCATAAATAAATATAACACATCTTCAACTAATATTCCACAACAATCAATTATACTGTGAAAGCATGACCAATATGATAAATGTACATCAGGTAAATGACACTAAAATATATGCCAGTGCCAATAAACTGTAATAGGGACTTTGCTGTTTCAGCCCAGCTTTCAAAAATAAACACACAAACAAATCAAGTTCGAGTAACATGCAGAGAAGGAAAGACAGTCTTGTCTCTGGCTCTGGGTCCTACTTGGGACCTTCCATACTCTTAACCTTTCTTCTACTTCTCTCTCTAGTTTCCCTGAATATTTTCTAGGTGCAGGATTTATTTGCTCCCTTGCAGGCAGGGAGAAAAAAAGACAATGAGTTACCTAATCTAATTGTTCTCCTGTGGAAGAACACAATGCTTTAAATCCCAGTAAAGACCAAGTGAATTGATATGTCTCTAGAAAGTTCCTCAGGCATCACAGTCAAGACTGTAAGGAGTCGGGTACAATGGGACTTCCAGTACTTTAAGAACACTGTAGGGAGGTGTTTTTCTTTTTTAGTCTCCAGTTTCCACAATGATGTTGGACAATCACCCTCTATTTGGTATTAGAAAATATTTTCTAGTAATAATGTTGGTATGGAGTTGACTAAGGTCATTTATTTCTTAAGACTAGCTTCATATCTGTTGATTTTCCCCCCAGGATAAACCACGCAATGCTCTAGCAGACAGACAGTTAAAAGTATTTTTTCCTACAGTGAAGGTTATTCATTCAACACACAGATGATTTCTATCTGAGCTCTGAATGTGTTAAGCATGAGGCCCCATACTAGGAGAACCCATAGTCCAGAAGAGATGAACAATTACAAATAAATTAGTGCCCAAGCCAGCTTTAAGCGTTAGGAATAAAATCATGGTATTGTTGGGGTGGAGAATGAAGTGAACACTTGAAATGAGAATTAAGAGAAGAGAAGGAGGGGCTGGAGAGATGGTTCAGCAATCAAGAGCACTTGCCGCTCTTTCAGGGCACGCAGGCCCAGTACCTAGAACCGACATCAGGAAGCTCACAGCTGTCTCTAACTCCAGCTCCAGGCAACCCTAAGCCCCTGGCCTCCAAGAGCACCTCCTCTCACAAACACATACCAACACACACACACACACACACACACACACA